>JAJJMC010011514.1:1892306-1918476 GCA_023531435.1 Papaver californicum
TAATAATAATAATAATAATAATAATAATAATAATAATAATAATAATATGAAGAATTGTGGAGAGAGAAGCCCCGGTTCCTTTCATGGAGACTTTAATGGTGCCTTCAATGAACTCCAAGAGCTATTCTCCAGCTGGGATTCAGGCCAACATAGCTTCAGGTATGAATTAGTTCTCTCAATTCTTCATCCTCCATTGTACATAACATTATCTTTCTACCTAGGCCAGTAGCTTTTCTTCCTAGGTTTCTTTCGTTTTGCTTCCATGACTGTAAATACAGCATCAGCCTAGCTTCCCGTGTTAGTTTTCCTTCCAGTAACTCTCTCAGAGTCTGTCCATGGTTGTTTTCCCTCCCCGAGTTGTTGTTGTTCTATATTGAATTTTATGGTCTGTACAATTGGTTTGTTTTGGTTTCAAGTTTGTAAATCAAGCTCACGTTTTAGCTTTTCTGGGGTGGGGTTTCTTTCAGCTACACTTTCCCGGTCATTCCCTGTCTGTTTTCAATTTCGGTTTTGCTGTTGTTCAACATTGGGTTTTTGTGTCCGTACACTTTGTTTCTTTTTCAACCTGTTTGAGTTTTTGTTCCCTCCTGGGGCTCATTTCACATACAACCTCAGTTTTCACGTTTCCAGTTCACATTTCCAGCATAAAATTCAGTTAATTTCAGTCCCCAGCCGGTGTAGCTTCAGGTCTGTTCTTTGTTTCCAGGTTCCACTTTGGGGACCTGTAGAACTCTGTTGCTCCTCCTGCTTTGTTCTACTAGTCTTATCCAGTGTTAAAAGGTTCATGTGAGTCCTCTTGAGACACATCTATCGATCAGCACCTTCCCTTTTGCCTTGCCAAGCTACAAATATTTCCCTGTGGATGTCTGTTGACTTAACAACAACAGGCTCCTGTGGCGTTTCTGTTGTGTCCTGGATAGCTCATGCTGTACCCATTTCAGTAGTATATCTTAGGGGTATTCCATTGCATCTTCATTGCTGGTATAGCCTGTGGTCACTCCCTTTTAAAATGCGAATCACAAGATCAGTTAGTGGCGTCGCCGACAGCGAAGAACTTGGATCCCTTAGTGAATCTTGCTTCCACTGCCCATTTAGAGGGAGTGATGGGTGTACGGATGGGGTTAGTGGTAGAGGCTTCAGCAGGTCGGGCTTCCATAGGCATCTACAAGACAGGATCTTGGCAACAGAAGAAGCAAGGTCTTGTTGCAGGGACAGGATAAGCTCGGACTTATCGGTTTTTACAGCGTGGGAACTGGTGATGTCTAGTTTACAAATGTGGTTGTGCTCTTCGTGTATGCATACATATTCCTGGAAGAGACCCTGCTGCAACCATGCAGAGTTCATACCCAAGCCAAGCAATGGTATGAATGCGGCGTTTTTGGTGTATGGGATCGATAAACCCAACAATGTTCCAGAAGTAGAGGCATTCATTGATCCCGGTGTTCCTGCTAGCTCCCCTTTAGACTTTCTTAACCAGCTACTCATTAGGAATGTGCCTACAGTTGCTTGCATCCCCCATCAGTGCAGGTTGAGCTTTTCCAGGACCCTCAAGTCCACTCTTGAGAAAGTCTTAGACAACCCAGCGGACTTGTCTGTGTGGATGCATCTGTTATTGTTTCCTATTTGTACGTTTGGCTTGTACAATCCAAAGAACTCTAGGGAAGAGAGGTCTGGTACCATAAAGAATCTCCAGGCTTCCAGCATAAACCATGCCATACAACAATGGAATAAAGGAGGATGTTACAGCTTAGCGCACAAGCTTCTGGAGTCACCAACTACATACCGGAGTAAGGATTATAAATTGAACCAAGGGGGCTCAAACCTCAATGCTTGTAAGAGGAAATTGAGCTATGGTCAATACACGGCAGCAATTAAAGTCTTGTCATCTAATGGCCTAGCACCAAGCACTCCAGCAACACTCAGTGAACTGAGAGACAAACACCCCTTTTTCCCATCTCCAGGCATCCCAGAGGGCCACATCCAGGTAGATGCTCTTGGCTTGGACAAGGAAGCTGTCCTAAGAGCCTTAAAGGTTTTCCTAAGGGAACTTCTTGCGGAAGGGATGTCCTAAGGGCATAACATTTGTTGGACGCCTTAAGTGGTCCTGCTTCAGCCGTTGCTGAGGAGCTTCTCATTCCTACAACAGGGGTGGTTAACCTGTAGATTGCTGGAAAGTGCCCCCCCATGTTTAGTGCATATGTGGCTAGTGCTCCTTTGACCCCTCTTCTCAAGCTAGGTGGCGGTATAAGGCCAATTGCGGTTGGGACCATTTGGAGGAGGTTGTGCTCCAAACTGGCTGCAACAACTGTCAGCAAGGAATTGGCTTCTTGCCTTGGGGATCATCAGTTTGGTGTTGGTGTCCAGTGTAGTGGGGGGGAAGCTATCCTCCACTCAGCTAACAAGCTCCTGGAGACGCAAGGGAGTTGTCAGACCATGAGTATGCTGCTGATAGATTTCAGCAATTCCTTCAACTTGGTGGACAGAACAGTGATGCTTCAGGAGGTGAGGAGCAAATGTCCCAGCATTTCTAGATGGGTAGAATTTTGCTATACAAACCCAGCAAAATTATACTACCAGGATCACATTCTTCTTTCTTCTCAGGGAGTGCAACAAGGGGATCCCCTTGGACCCTTGTTGTTCGCACTAACTCTGCATCCCCTCATATCTAAGATATCTTCTGAGTGTTCACTTGCGATGAATGCTTGGTATCTAGACGATGGTACAATTGCAGGTGATTCCTTGGAGTTTGCCAAAGCTTGCAAATCATCCAGAGAGATGGCATCGGTAGAGGGCTCTTTCTCAACATCAGCAAGACAGAGCTCTTTTGGCCTGTGATTGACCCTAGATTTCTGGAGGATTGTATCTTACCTGCAGGAATTAGTAGAACATCTCAGGGGGTTATCTTAAACTCTAGCTTCTGCAAAGACATTGTGCAGGGAAGAGTGGACAATACTTGTCAACTTATGCAGTCGTTGAAGGCCTTGCAGGACCCACAGAGTGAGCTTTTGTTGTTGAGGAATTGTGCCGGGGTCTCCAGACTATTTTTCACACTAAGAACCACAAACCCTCAAGCCCTCCAGGCTCCAACTGCTCATTTTGACCAGCACTGTATGCAGTTTCTCAGACACATAGTGACAGGAGATGGTGCTGGTTTTGGTCCTACTCAGATGCGCCTAGCCACCTTGCCAATGAAGGAAGGTGGCCTAAGGGTTTACACCATGGGGTACGCCTGCCACTACAGCTTCCTAGCTTCATGCATACAAACTCAGCAGCTGCAGAACACCATCCTTAGAACCCGTTGTGACACGGACCAGCACCTTAGCTTCCAACAGGCTTACGTCAGGTTCACTCAGATCTGTGGTCCCCCTTCATCTTATGCCAACATCCAAGACGCTGCCCCGCGCCCTATGCACCTTCTGGAAGCCCAATACTTTGATGTGGTCAAGAAGAATATACCCACTGACTTCAACCTGTCTGAGCGAGAAACCATCCTTTGGCAAAGCAACACGTTGAGCCATGCCCAAGACTTTCTTAAGGCTATCCCCATAGGCGGGCTTCACCAAGCTTTTGGGCCTCGATAATTCCGGGTCCTTAGCTACATGCTTGGTATAACACAGTTTGAAGAGGGGATCTCATGTTCTTTTTGTGGGCGGAGTATGGACGTCTATGGAGACCATGCACTGGATTGTGCTAGTGAGGCGGGCCTCAAATTTAGGCACGATTTAGTCAGGGATGTACTTTCTGACATGTGCTACAAAGCTGGAGTCTCCGCTCGTAAATAAGCCAATGAGAACTCCTTGAGGCCGACATACATCCTAGTATACAATTGGGAGAATGGACAAGATGTATGTCTTGATGTCACAGGAGTGTCCCCGTTCACGGGTGCAAGGGGAGCCGCCTTCACGCCAGGTCAGGCAATCTCGAACGCTACGACACGCAAGAATAGCAAATACCTAAACCAATACGAAGACCATGGGTATGGGTTCGGTGTGTTAGCGTTCACCACTTTGGGGGAATTAGGAGAGGACCTTATATCTTTTGTGTCCCGTCTACAGAACCATACTGCAAGCCTAGACTACAATTACAAAATAGGAAACTCCCTTTTCTTTAGACTTGGCATGTCCATTCAAAAGGGTGTGGGAGCCCAGTTTGTGGCTAGGCTTCCCTCCACTAATGTGTAATCGTGTTTTTCCTATCTATTAAATTTTTCGTTCTCATTAAAAATTATATATTTGTAAATTATTATCATTTGTAGATGTAATTGAAAACTATGTATTTGTAAGTTAATATCAACGAATTATAATAATAATAATAATAATAATAATAATAATAATAATAATTGAAAACTATGTGGCGATAGGGTTGCGTTTACGCCTGGGAACGCTATCTCCAATGCGGCTACGCGCAAGCGTAATAAATATTTGGGAAAATGCAACGAGCATGGATACGGCTTAGGATTCCTCGCCTTTACGACTCTGAGGGAGTTGGGAGATGACACGATCAGCTTCATGACCAGATTGCAGAACTGCATGGCTAGCCACGATTATAACTAAAAAGTTGGGAATTTTTTTTTCTTTAGATTAGGCATTTCCATTCAGAAAAGGGTAGGGGCTCAGCTTGTGGCTAGGCTCCCTACCAACGCTATGTAAAAACGTTTTTCTCCCTTTAATGAAAGTCTTTTTTTTTATAATAATAATAATAATAATAATAATAATAATAATAATAATAATAATAATAATAATACCTAGATGATGGTACAATTGCAGGTGACTCGTTGGAGGTAGCCAAATCCTTGCAAATCGTCCAGAGAGAAGGCAGCAACAGAGGGCTCTTTCTCAACATCAGCAAAACAGAGCTCTTTTGTCCAGTGGTTGATACCAGAACATTGGTGGAGGGTATCTTCCCTGCAGGTATTAGTAGACCAGCTCTTGGTGTTAAGATAGTAGGAGGGCCAGTCAGTTTAGACTCGATCTTTTATAAAGACATGGTACAGGGAAGAGTGGATAAGACTTGCGAGCTCATGCAGTCTTTGAAGTTCATGCAGGACCCACAAAGTGAGCTCTTGCTTTTGAGAAATTATGCCGGAGTCTCCATACTTTACTTCACACTGAGAACCAATAATCCTCAAGCCCTCTAGGCTCCAGCTGCTCATTTCGACCAACACCTCATGTGTGTTCTCAGACACATTGTGACCGGAGATGGAGCAGGTTTTAGCCTACTCAGATGCGTCTAGATACATTTCCTATGAAGGATGGAGGCCTAGGGGTTTACACCATGGGGGACGCCTGCCACTACAACTTCCTAGCCTCTTGCTTACAAACACAGCACCTGCAGAACATCATCCTTAAGGCCCATTGCGCCGCTGACCAATACCCTAGCTTCATGTAGGCCCAAGCCAGGTTTACACAAGTCTGTGGGCTCCATCTATCTTGTGCCAACATCCAAGTCACTGCCCCGCGCTATGCACTTTCTGGAAGCTCAATACTTTGATGTGGTCAAGAAGAATATACCCATTAGCTTCAACATGTCCGAGCGACATGCCATCCTGTGGCAATGCAACAAGGTGAGCCATGCCCAAGACTTTCTTAAGGCTATCCCCATTGCAGGACTTCACCAAGCTATCGGGCCTCGGAAATTCCAGGCCGTTCTCAGTTATAGGCTTGGTTTGCCTCAGTTTGAGGATGGGAGTCTATGTTCTTGATGTGGGCGTGGTATGGATGCCTTTGGCGGTCATGCACTTCACTGCGCCAGTGAGGTGGGCCTTAAGTTTAGACATGATTTATTCAGGGATGTGCTATCAGACATGTGCTACAAAGGTTGAGTCTCCGCTCGTAAAGAAGCCAACTTGGGCTTCCTCTCGGACAGTGAGAACTCCTTGAGGCATGCAGACATCCTAGTGTGCAATTTGGAGAACGGTCGAGACGTCTGCTTTGATGTCACAGGAGTGTCCCCGTTCACAAGTATCAGGAGAGGCGCCTTCACACCTGGTCAAGCAATCGCCAACGCCACATCTCGCAAGAATAGCAAATACATAACCCAATGTGAAGAACATGGATATGGGTTCAGTCTGCTTGCTTTCACCACTTTAGGGGAACTAGGAGATGAGCTTATCGGTTTAGTGTCGAGGCTGCAGAACCGCATTGCAAGCCTAGACTACAACTACAAAATAGGCAACTCCCTTTTTTTAGACTAGACATTTCCATACAAAAGGGTGCAGGAGCCCAGCTTGTGGCGAGGCTTCCTATCACTAATGTGTAATCGGTTTTTCCTATCTAATAAAATTTTCTCGTTCCGTAATAATAATAATAATAAATAATAATAATAATAATAATAATAATAATAATAATAATAATAATAATAATAATAATAATAATAATAATATCTATGGTCTTCTTGAAGAGGCTTAAAAACTGCTTGTCAAGCCATGACATAAATAGTAAAGTTGGTAGTTCTCTTTTTAATAGGATAGGCATTTCGATTCAGAAGGAAGTCGGGGCTCAACATATTGCGCGTCTCCCAACCAGTTTCTTGTAATTTACTATTTCTTCAATAAATGATGCATTTTCATAATAATAATAATAATAATAATATAATAATAATAATAATAATAATAATTTTTATGTTCAATAAATTGACTTCTGGGGCCCTTGTATACCAGTTGAGTTGATATTAGTATTAGGATTAAGATCAGTGGGAGCATATCTCAATCCATTAGGATTCATCCTGATACTGATTTTCATACAAATATTCTGGGAAATACAGTTCACCTTAGTCAACATATGCACACTTCATTACTTTTATATATCTATTCATATTTTTGAAGTTGATTGATTTCGAGCAATGTGAATGTTGATAATTTTTATCCAGTTTTCGAAAGTTCAAAGATTATCTGAGTAGAGTTTTGCATTCTTATATGAATTTTAGTACGCTGAGTGCAAACTCGTGTACAACGATTGGATCCATGCAGGGTAATGATTCTTATAGACAAATAATTTAGTTTGCCAATTAAATAGCTTGTTAGTGTCTATGCTCAATCGTTCACAAGTAGCTAGGAGTTGGAGTAAAGATTTTGTGGGCATACCTCTTGTAAACCCTCATGAGACAAAACTCATCCACTAGGGCCACCTAGGGGTTTAAAGGTTTGTACACATGCTAAGTGTAGTCGCGATTCCTGTGAAAGTGAGTTAGGATTTTTATAATAGTTTTCCTCGTGGACTAGCAAAATATAAGTTTGGGGGTATTTGATAGATAATTTTTGTGTATGATTTGATCTCATATTTATATTGTAAATTCTCAATTTTATACTAATATTGTTCTTTTGTAGGTATTTTTGGAGAATTGGAACTTGTGGGAAAGTTGTATAAAATGTGTTAAAGGCACCCCAGAAAAGTGATAAAGGTACCAACTCCTTTGAATTTAAGAATATAATTTTGGCATCGAAGTTTCTTCTCAACCTGTAAAATTTCAAAACAAGATTTAATAAGATGTTCGGTAGTTAGGACAATAATATACTCTTGCCTAACTAATGAGAGTTATACAAGTTTAAAAACCTCGTCAATCAGTTCAGTTACGATTAAAAAAGGAAGTAAAAGAAATCTCGGTTTTTAAAAATATTTTGTGAAGTAAAAATAAGTGAGATTTTATCTCCTTAATGATTTGGAACATCAACAAGATATTGTTCTCGAGATGGAGAAGGAAACAGAGCCAACAAAAGAGATAAAGAATATCAGACTGAGAAGAAAATATTGTTGAGAAATGGAAGAAGATATGGGCGGGATTATTTTCATTAAAAAAAGAAGATTCAGAGGAGTTATTGACAAGATTTGTTGTTGTAATATAAAAAGGAGACGAACACAAGTAGAGGGGGAGGCTGCCTTTTGGCCAGATCGAAAGAAAAAAAGTTCAAAAAAGTTTCTGCAACTAGGGTTATTCACGGTCGAGAGGTTGAAGAAGAAGAAGAAAAATGCATCAGATAACCATCGTTAAAAACCGTTGCGACTTCTTTTGTATCCAACGACTTTAACGACAGTTTCTTGAATAGTACATGCGACAGTTCAGAGTTTAAAGCACCAGGAGACTGTCGTTTATTCATTAAAAAATTTATTCATACTGCGACGAATTTGGTCAATTCTTTATTGTAATTTTTTTATAAAATCATGAATAGCTAGAACCCTCATCTAGGATTAGAAAGGAAGTCCTACTATGTTTGCTAGCATGTTGTAATTATTTTCCATAATATTTTTTCTTGGTCCTTATTTCTTGTTTAAAAATATTTTCTTCATGTGTTCTATAATGCTTAAATAATTGATTTATTTATTCTTGTTAGAGACTAGCTTTTTATAGTGAAGCAATTGTTAATCTTTTGAGAAAAACTAATTGGTTAAAATTCCATATATTCCAAGACGTAAACACTTTGTCCGAAATCGTCTTGAGTAATATTTTGAAAAAATTATAGTGAATAGTTACAATCATCTAGTTTGCATAGTTTTGACGAAATCTTGAGTTCTAGGTTTTCTTTCATTTGTAAATCATTTTTTTAGTATTTTAAAATTTTAGTTATCAACTCAGTCAATTTTGTTATTAGCACATTAATTAATTAAAAGCTAAGAATTGCAATTTCAAAAATCTTTGTGGAACGAACCGTGCTTGCATACTGTTTCATCGACTTTCGTGCTCTTGCGGTATAAATTAAAATTCCCATCATGTTGTTTTCGACCAAGAACTCATCTACCATGTCTTATACTCAATCCCATCGATTTTCACAGACCCATCTCAGCTCAAGAACTAGCTCTTAGTCTCACTAATTTATCTTATGCATCACATCGACAGTTAACTTCATACCACCACCAACTCTCATCTTTCACGAAAGCAACATTGGGACCTAGTTAGTAACTCGAATCCAAGTGAAAGGCATTATTCTTAATCACACAAGAAATCAAAAACTCCATTTAATTTTCACCATCAATCTCTACACGCCAACAACAACAACTCTTCCTTCTCGCTGATATTTTAAGCCAAAACCTAACCAACTTCCACCATAGTATTTAGCCACGAATCCTTGTTCTCCCTTACTATGTCGAGCCATATTTCTCAGACCCCAGCATCGCCGGCATGACTCTTGTTGTGGTCTTGGTTGTTGTTGAAGAGAAGGGGGAAAAGATGAATTTGACCTAGTTTTCGGTTAATAAATTATAGATGATTTAGGCACCTAGCAATTGGATACGGAGCAACTCTGAAAGTTAGGGGAAGTAGTTTCTCTGAGTGAAAAGTGAGGTGCCAACATCAACAATAAAACCTAAATAGATGGTTTGGCCCCTAGTGTATGGCTAGCTATAGATGCCACTTGCACATAAAATGATAATTTTTCCCTTTTTGATAATTCTTCTTATTTCACTCAAAAGACTCAAAGATACCAACAAAATCCTCTTTTTTGTCCCTGTCCCTAAATGAATATAAAACAAGCGTAATATACACAATTTACAAGAAAATTAGCAAATAAAGCAAAACCAATTGATAATAATTAAGGTGTTTTAGACACCCATCAAAGATCATTGATAACTTATTGTGTTCTTAAAAACTAATTAAGTTACCATGCTTTTACCCAATAGATGAGGGATTAACCTATATGTTACAACTCTCTTCACAAGATACATGTCATTAGCTGACAAAATTCTTATGCTTCCACCTTTAGATGTCATATATAACCTTTATTTTCTTTCTTCATATGGTTCGTTGTATATTGAATCCACATATGATTAAGGGAGATTACAGGTTTATACATATACATACACTATATGTCACATGCATACAAATCACACCTACAATTCACTTATAAATTACAGGTTCACAAATATACAATATATATATATATGATTAATCATATAATTTATAAGTTCACATGCACTCAAGGAATACACATATACTCAAAAGTGTATATTACTTACCAAATAATTTATAGGTTCTTATACACTCGATGATATTATTATTTTCTATCGGTTAAACACTCAATAAATGAAATTTACAGTAAAATCCATGTGAAATGATGAATGTTGTGACTTGTTTATTGTACATGTGAATCTTTTGTACCAAGAGGTCTTCCACGCTTTAAGCGTGGTTTTGAAACATCATTTTATCCTTCAGTGATGATTACTCTCGCTGGAGTATTTGAAACAAGTATATATGACTTGTTACTCCTAATGTGTCCGTGAATGCATCAGGCATTCTATTCTTAATATTTTTCAAATGTATGATCCTATGAACCTTAAGTTCACATTGACTAGTGCGAAGATCAAGGTGAACTAAAAAGGAAGTATTCCATAAAATATCACGATGTTTCTCAAGCTTTAGCTTTTCACCCCCCTAACGACGGGAAATTTGACTTATCATAATGGGAGTCTGTAAAACGTTCCTTAAAAAACATCTTTGTCAAAGGTTCTCGATACCTGATTAGTGATGGAGAGTCAAAACCAACGTAAATTCCAAGTCGGTGTTGTGGGCCCATCTTAGTCCTTTGCAGGGGCGCAACACAAAATTCTTAAATGTAAAATATTTTGTTGTTGTCCAAATACAAAATGTATATATAAGTAACCATAATAACTGGTTTGTCGGATACGCACCAGTGTTGTCGCATGTAAAATTGCATGACCCTAAGTAGAAATTGGTAATTTATACCGAAAAATTAATGGTCGAGCGATCAGCTATAATCTTTTGATGAAAGATTTTGCTAAAACATTTTGGGTATGGGTGTGATCAACAGGATGTTCAACGTCAATTCCAATAGACATATAATAATTAACAAATGATTTAGATGTAAATTCACCATCATTATCAAGAAGAAGTGTCTTAGTTATCTGGAAATTGTGCCTTTAGTCGTATTAATTGAGCAAGTAGCCTTGTATTATATTTACTTAATGTTTGTGAGTTAAATAATTCACATATACATATTTATCGAGTAATTGTGAGTTAAATAATTCATATATATGCAGTATATCAAACTTAATCCCAACGGTACTTCTTAATGCTACCCCCTACCTTACATAGATCAAATGGTTGAAGCAACAACAGGTTTTGATCCATTGTCCTTTATGGATGGGTATTTAGGGTATATTCAAATACCTATAAATCCAGATGATGAGATTCATACAGCTTTCATAACTGACAGAGTTCTACATTGCTTTAAAACCATGCCTTTTGGTCTTAAAAAGGCAGGTTCAACTTATCAAATGCTAGTAAACATGATGTTCTAGCTAATACCCCATCGGAAAAACCTTAAGTGTTACGTCGATGATATGGTCGTCAAAGGTATCAAAAAAAGATGATCACCGAAAGGATTAACTATTGGGAAATAGTAAAATTAAGAGAATGACCTTGGAATAAAAAAGTTTGATCTATCGAAGATGACTACAACATTAGTTCAAACACAAGTAATCAAATGAAAACTAGCTAGCAATCTAGCCTTCCACCAACGGTAAAATTAAAGGCTTCTTGATCCCGAAGAAGACTTTTAACAATAGTCAATAGGCTACGTAAGATGTTTCACCTAATCGGATTACTCTTATCTCTTTAACAAGTTGGTTTTTCCACAC
The DNA here is from genome assembly GCA_023531435.1 of Papaver californicum. Lineage (NCBI taxonomy): Eukaryota > Viridiplantae > Streptophyta > Magnoliopsida > Ranunculales > Papaveraceae > Papaver > Papaver californicum. The sequence continues at coordinate 1,903,892 of JAJJMC010011514.1, forward strand.
TCTACAGAAGGTTTATTCTGGGATGAGTTTATAAGAATACAAGACTCCCTATTTATAGAGTTGGTACCTTATTTACCAATTTCGAAAACTCTCAAGATATGCAATAATAATGTATTTCACTCTTAGCGAATACCAAGTAATATCCAACTCATAATCGATTTCACTCTTAGTCTGAAAACTAAGATTAGCTAGCACATACCATGTACTTTACTAATATAGCTTGCTATAGATATACAAACCTATGGGAATGAAAAGCATATAATTCGATACCAAATATGGTATTGGAACTTCTACCTATAAAAGATGATGTGTTTTCGACGGTATTTCTTGTCTTTCAATTACTAGTGCAAAAAATGATTTTTAGGACACTTGGGGCGCGAAGAAAAGGACGGATGCCGCAAGTCATTAAATGTTTTACAGTTGGAATCCGTTGAATAATTTGTAAATGATAAATGACAAGTGTATTATGTAGTTTTTTTGGTTTCTATTTGCGCCCCTCTTCTTAAAGTTCCACCCCTATCCGAATTATATATATATTTATTTTATTCTTCCGGTAAAAAAATTAACCAAAAAACTAGCGCTAGTTTCTCCCCTAAAATTTAGAATTTTCAATTAAAAATCAAAATTCCCTCCACGATTAAGATCCAAGTAACTCATGTCGAGTATATATATGTCGTTGATAATGAAAACTTCATGGTTTATATTAGGGGTTGAAAATATCTTTGGATCCCTGTTTATAATGGTGATATAATTAAAGCCCTTTAATTACATTGTCATTTTAAAAACTTTCGATAAATGTAATCCTACTGTCTACAATCATATCTAGAAACTTCTCAAGCCAAAAAAAACATAGAAATAGAAAATAACCGACTGCGTATTCTCCTCATGGTGCTTATCAAAAATAAAAGTTTCACATAAACTTCCTCTCCTTAATTCTTCTTCTGATTTTTGTTTTCTCTTATCATTCGTGAAGAAATCTTTAGCGGACCATAGGAGATAGAGACACAAAATCATTAGTAATCTTTTTTTTGTGATTTTGATATCATTATCTTGAAATTTTTATAATACAGATTCATAATAACATTTATAAAAAGTTAAAAAAATCGTGTTTCTTCTATGAGATTCTTCTTATTACTGATTTGAATTTTAGGTTTGGGTATTTTGGGTGCAACAATACATGAAGAAAAAAAGAAACCCAACAAAGGGAAGATCATATCAAGGTTAAGGGTCAGGTATATTTCTTCTTTCTCTTCATTTTACCTACCCGTTATTTGAAGGGTTTTCCTTTGCGTTTCTTAATTTTATGCTGATATTACTAAGTGTTGTTCTTAGGGTTGATATTATTTGGGAATGTCAGTGGTACATGTGCTTCTCATATTTTTAGTTTGATATACTCTTTATATATGTAAAATCAGTTCATGGGAATTTTTAGGAATGCACAAGAACCGGGCCGAACCATCAGACCGGCTGAAAACCGATCGAACCGGCTATTTATTCAAACCGACCGTTGATGACGGTTCGGTCCACGGTTCAGTTAATCATAACCGTCCATCTTATGGTTCGGCCTACAATTTATGTATAAATGTCGACCGAACCGAACCGAGAAAACCGGTTTAATACTATCGTTGATTATTATCCTTTGATTAATCCTAACCTTTGATTTATTTGATTTATAAGTTATAAACCTAAAACCTAACGAACAACCTCATTTATTTTCTTCTTCCTCTCACTTATAAGTTTTAACAAAACCGCCATCTTATCTTCAGACTTCTCCCTTCTTTTTTTTCATCTTCTTAGAGCGTCCACAGTAGGACGACTATAACACGGACTAAAGATCAAATTAACTCTTTAGTCCAGAAATTCAAAGCCCAGCGGCGCAAGTAAATTTCGGGTTTAGTCCGGATTTTCCACTGTAGCAGAGGGAATTTGGTATTTAATCCGGACTAAACTTGGTTTAGTCGGGCGGTTTCTTAGTCTTCCGCCTGATGGCAAGTGGGTGCGTAGTGAACCGCCTGACATCAAGCGACATTCTAAGACTCCACGGGCGGTAACCTAGGACTCCGCCTGATCACGCGCTAACCTAGGACTACGCCTGGTTGAGCGTGCGTCTGGGATCACGCCCACTAACAAACGTAACACTAGAATACCGCCCAGTTGGAGCGTAATTCTAGGATACCGCCTACACCTAAACGTTTTGCTAGGACACCGCTCAGTTAGTATTAGTGAAGTTACCATTGTATGGAGCGGCATGCAAAGGCTACGCTTGAATTTGTAATTAGATTAAGCGTAAACTTTGTAATTCTATATGTCATGAGTTACTAATTAAACTTTAATCAAACTAATTAAACTTTAATCAAACTAATTAAACTTATGAATAGGCTAATTAAAATTTAATCTAAAGTTAATGAAGTTAAACAAAAAATTAATCTAAACTTTAATCAAGCGGGATGCTAGGAGTCCGCTTGGATTTTTAGGCGGGATGCTAGGGCACCGTCCGTATTTTTCCGCACACACCGCCCCATCAGGCGTTTCTCTAGGGCTCCGCCCGTCTCTTGGGCGTGGTCCTAGGAGACCGTCCACTACCAGGCGTTATCTTCCGATTCCGCCCCATATCAAGCGGTAAGCTAGGAGTCCGTCTTGCGCAAGCGTTATGCTAGGATCACGCCCGTCTCAAAAAGTGATATGCTAGGACAACGCCCAACACCAGGCGTTATTTTAGAGCACCGCCCGACCATTTACCATTGTTCTTGGGCGGGACCAAAGACTAAAAATTTTAGTCTTTGGTATTTTGGAATACTCATCCCACTGTGGACGCCCTCAGCACCACTCCTACTCATCGTCACCACTCACAAATACCAGTAACATAAATACACCTAAAAAACCCTAACCACAACCGTAGTTAACTCTCTCTTCTTCTTCTTCTTCTTCTTCTTCTTCTTCACACACAGACAGTCACCACTACCACTCTCCATCCACCACCACCACTCTTCATCCACCAAGAGAACCAACCATCACCTCCCCTTCTTCTTCTAATTCTTCTACTATCAAGAACTGAACGAATGGATAATGAAGAATCATCTCTAGGTATTTTGAAAAAGCTTCATGGTGTGAATCTTAAAAATATTGTGTTCTTGTGTATGTAGATTTCAAAAGTATTTTTGTAGATAACTTGAATGGTGTTACTTTTTTTGGTCATGTTATTTTGGGAATTGATTAATTTATAATTTATATTGATTTCATGTCTTGATTTTAAATCTAGGTTCCTGATTTTAAACCCATTTGATTTGTAGATTTGGGATCCTGATTTAATACAACATAATGTATCCTTTGATGATCTCAATAAACAAAAAATTCAATTCAATCAAAATTTAACATAATTGAAAATTTAATATATGTTAATATATTATCATCCTCTAAAGATTGATTCATATGAATGTGAATAAGGGGACCATAAAATAGAGAAACTTGGTTGATAACCAGAAAAGAACTGAGTAAAACCAGACTGAGTCGGTCGGTTAAAAAATCGAACCGGTCATAGGACGGTTTGGTTACGGTTTACAAAGTATAAACCGACATCTGGTCGGTTCGGTCTACTGATAAGTGCATAATTTATACATTTTAAGTATCATTTCACTATACTTATTTGCTAGATTTTGTGTGAATTACCGTGTGTTAGTATTAATTTTGTAGTTTATGTGTTTTATTATGTTACATCTCTGAAACAAGTGAAATGGAGCTTTACAAGAGAAGAATTGCCAAAGACCCAATGGAACTCAGTATATTCCAGGAAGTTATAAGGCTTTAGCAAGTTAAAAACCAAAATTACTAGAGGAAGCCACTTCATCTAAGTCTCAAGTGCTGCCCGTAGCCAACAGAGGGTGCCTAAATCCATCCTTATATTCTTAATCTACATAACTAGGTCATCACCGAGAACAAGAGGTCTACTTCTTTAATTTCAGTTTCCATTCGAGTCCTTTCTCACGAACGCACCAAGGGTCTCACGCAGGCAAAAATTCGCCATGGTTGGTCAAGAGAGCCGTAAATAAATTAGAGATGGGTTGAGACTGACGAAGTAGCGAGAAAATGGGTCTGTGTAGGTTCAAGACCAAAACTCAGGGAAGAAGATGGATAATAAACTGGATTTAAATTCGAAAAGGAACCTGAGATTAGTTGTCGTGTGAGAAGAGCTAAACAAGGAACTGTAATTTGAATCTGGGTACGAAGTAGAAATACAGCAGAGAAGAATCAAGAATGAAACATTTGATCTGGGTTTATAACTTGACCGAGAATATAGAAGAAGACAAGCTGCTGCCTTTGATTTATAATGATAAATCATGAGATAATGAATTTTTTTGAGCCCCAGCATGATTTGGAGTTATGGGTTTGTGTTAGAATCGTGTCTTGCAGGGAAGGAACACTAACGAGGAATCGTGTTAGAATCCTGATCTACCAGTTTTACACGAACCAGCCTTGCTATCAGCTAGACCATGGTTTGAGCGTTTGAGAAAGTTTAGAAGATCGGTTTTGCAGGGAGTTCAAGTTACAACGAGTTTTCGGACAAAAATTAGAGAAGACAGGGAATAAATTGTTGTTGCTGCCAATTAGATGGGGGTTTAGCCATTTCAGGATACAAGGAAGCCACCAGCTGCAGTTGTTCGACTATATTATCTATTTACGGGATAGCTATGAGTCTCAAGGTTGAGTACAAGGGTTTGTCAGCGGCTAGGACTTGATTACTTGAAATTGAGTTAAATGACTAAAATTTAGTTGTAAACTGATGTTATTGCCGTTGAAATATGTGGCTGAATTGTGTTGAATGGCTGAGATTGCTCTTGAATATAGAATCGAGAGAAAATAGGAGTTGGGTCTCTATTGTAGGATTGGAGAACAAGAAACAGAGAGCTATATAAGAATACCTAAGGCTACAACAAAAGGGGATCTCAATATACCCTCACGTACAGGACCTGGACGGATAGGAAAAAAAAAAGCAGAGAAGAAAATACCTTCACGGACAGGAACACAAGAGTTAGTTGTTATTAAATTGAAATTCTTAATCAATTTTAATGGTTTTTGAGAAAGCCATGTCGGGCTAATTCTCTTGTTAGGGCGAAAGGATGAACTTGTAGAGATGGTTTTCTTTGTATTTCAAAACTAGGGTTTTCAACTGTATGAACTAAATAACAATGTTTTGTCTCTCTCTTAATGTTTTACCTTCTCGATGATTTTTCATGTTCTATGCCACGTATAGTTCATTGTTTGATTAGTAGAGGACTCGTTGAAACTTTGTCTGAAATCGTTATATGAATATTCTTTGACTCTTTATGCCCTGTATACTTAGTACTTTGAAATTCTACCTTAGGTTGAGAACAAACAATTCTTTTTGAAAATTATTTCTTCGAATCTTAAACAAAAATCTTCCGTGTATAAGTAGCTAGGTTTGCTATTTTACATGATTAAAATCGAGACCCTTTGTGACGAACGCAATTAAACCCTAATCTACAACGGATTCCCGGAACCTTAACGTTTTCCTCTTATCGATTTTTCAAACTTTATTAAATATTTTTAATTAATTTAATTCTTAAAAAACCTAAAAAAAATATTTTAATCCAAACTCCTCGTGGGAACGAACCGTATTTGCTCTTGTCTACACTGTGCGCTTGCGGTAAAACAGAGTTGTTTTTCGATTAGATTTTTTTTTAGGTTAGATTTTTTTTTAGATTTTTATTATTTTGTTCGATTTTACGCTTTTTGGTATTTATCTTCTGCTGCAGGTTTTTGGAAAGGAAACGAAAAGAAATTGAGCTAAAGATTTTGGTGATTAAAAGATTTGGAGTAAAGTTAAAGATGAAAGAACGTAGAAGAAGACAAATAGTTAATTTTCATTTTTTAGGATTTTTATTAGTTAATTTAATTTAGAAAACTGTATTAGGAAATTTTTGATTATTTTTTTAATTTTTTTTTTATTTTTGGAAATTATTATTTTTAGACCCTACGGAAGGGTAGTATTAAATATAAACTGCACAGGGAAGGACGACAATTACGATATTGTCTCGGCCCCTTGGGTTCGTACACTGACACAGGAGTCAGTGGCCTGAGTCGACTTCAATGGTTCATCCCCCGTCTGCTACGGGAGGTAAGATTCGATCAACCCACGAATCCCTTGCAAGTGGTTTACTGTATTCCTTCGTGTGCATATATGTTTAGAACTTGAATACGGATTTACTTTTCTAGTAAAGGGAAAGAACTGGCCATATAAGATAAGGACTCGGATTTCATCACCGTTTCCTTCTTGCACGCTTTAGAAACACGTTACCAAACGCGAACCTAAACCTTGAAATTTTGACTAGAAAGAGACTGATAGGGTAACGAGCTTAAAGGAAACTCGTTCAAAAGGTATGTATTGGTTACTTTGTTAGCTTAACTCGAAGTTCAGGAAGAATATTTTAAGTTGATTAGAGCCGCCTTGTAACCCAGGAAAAAGTTGCCAAAGAGACAGGGTTATCAAAGCTCTTTAGAGCTTATCCTGTTTCTCTTCGACTTAATCTAATTCGGATCGTTCTAAGAGGTTTGCTAGAACTGTAACTAGTTGCCTTTCGAAAGAATAGAAGCTGGTCTAGAAACAATCTAAGTGGAGCCATCATGCTTTTTCTTTGCTAGATTCAATAGGTGATTTGGTTGAGTCAGCCTTGCTTGTGATTGTTTATAAATTATACACACGGGAGGTAAGTAAATATTTGATATTCTCGCAAATCTTTTGCAAGGTGAGTTATTGGGTAAATTTTGCTTCGTATTATGGATCCCGATGATTTGGATTCCTTTACTGCATTTTGGAATCGTTCCAAAAGAGACGGGAAAGAGGAGTCATATAATAGTTCACTTGGGGAATATGTATGCGCACCTTTTTATTATCAGGAACCTAAGAGAGAAGAGTGTGTAAATAATGATTGGAATTATTCTCATGGGTATGATCATTCCGGACCTTGTGAAGGTTATGATTATTACCAACCTTACCCAGGTTATGAGTTACATTATACTAATTCCAATTATTATTCACACACGTATAATTCACAATATGAAAGAGATGATCGATCATACTGTGAACCATCTGCATCACTCTCATCTAAGTTGGAACAGTGGAGTCACGACCTGGGAAAATCAATTGAACAATATTGTCATAATATTGCCAAATCAACTGAAAGATCTTCTCAAATACTTTCTGAACTTTTACAACAAGTAGATGATTGTCCTCCTTATAATGATTCGAGCTCTGATTTACATAATTCTCATGATATTAATAATGAAACCGTTAGGAACAATGAACCTTTGTGTTTTGAGAATGATGATGAACTTGATACTTGTGATTATAGGAATGATGACACTGTTATGACGTTTGAATCTAGTGTATCTTGTCCAAATAACGATCATATTAATGATGATATGCTTATTCAAAAGGATGAGATTTGGATTAGAAACCCTATGTATTCAGATGATAATGATTTAGAAGAACTTGTTTATACAGGGGATACTATTGTCGAGTTTAATAACTCAGAGGCATTAGATGTGCAAACTGATATACCTTCTAATCATATAAATTCTGAGATTCCTACTGGTCCCCTAGAAGAGGATAATAACGATCCAATTAATCATGAAACTGTTTGGATAATTGATGAAATAGTCCATGATACTTATTTGCAGAACCATATAGATGATCCATTAGAGAAATGCCTAGCCCACTTTCGATTTGATTTTGATAATGATAGTGTTATTAATGAGGTGAAAAATTGGTTAGATTATGCACCACCTGATCATAACTTAGAAGAAGCAATTGATTATTTTCAAGAGTATGACGATCTAGAAATTAGAGAAATTGTGACTAGTCTATCTAGAGACACCCAAGATTCTAAGTGTGGGGGTGATTATCAATCTCCCTGTACCTTACCTTTGACTCTTAGAAAGGTCCCTAACTTGGGACGTGACATATGCACCTCTACTATTTTGCAAGATCATCTTCACACTATACATCGTGAACCTAATGTCCAGAAAGAAGTTTCAGATGTTAGAAACCCATCCTCTGGTCGATGTGGTTTACCTAGGTGATAATACTAAGATTGACTTTGTTTTCCCACCAAAATGTTTTCTTCCATGTGTAGGAACGTATGAATTTCAAATGTGTCAGTTATTAAGTTTTGAGACTAAGCCTGATTACTTTAGGAGAGTAGACTCGACACATTTGCTTAAGAATGGCCATTTTCATAGTAATCAACTGTGTGAGTCAAATCATATTGACTTTGAGGATCCACAATTATTCAGGTTTTTTTATGTGCTTCTAAGTTCTTAGTTGAGTTTCTCCATACTCTACAACCTGACCCTGTTGATCCTGCCTATGAGGAAATCCAGCCCATGAAAATACTTTATCTAGATCCTTTTATAGAGCCTGAACCTGAACCACGGCTAGAAGTAGTTGTCTTAAACAAAAAACTAGATAAGGGTGTGCTCGGTTTGTTCTTTTTATTGGCTTGTTGCAGTTTCCTTTTATTGGTAATAGCATTATTTGATCTAGATGACCCACAGTTGTTCTGGATATTGCTATATGATACTATCATTTGCTTCATGGAAGTCAATCCATCACATTTGTTTTCTTCACCTTATCTTTTTAGTTTTTGATTGCTTATTTTATATTATTTTAGGATTTCCCATCTTGATTTTACATTGGATGAGTTAGTTTACATTGAGGACAATGTAAAGTTTAAGTGTGGGGGAGTGTAAGTATATAGAGTTCTTAAGTATACACTTTTTAAGTAGAAAATTTTCAACTTTTTCGAAATTATTTGCATGAAAACCTCCAACTTTTAAATATTTTAGAGTCACTTAGTATACTTCTTGCTACGTTTACATACGGAGTTCTAAACCGAAACAACATAACCTAGAACTATTATAGAACTATATTCGGAGTGCTTAGTTGTTGAGAGGCTAGAGCTGAAAAAAATAAATTAAACTGCCGGTAGAGAATACAGTATTAGAGTTGTTGATCATTCAATACCCATGAGTGAGGCACCAAACCTTAAATTGTCCGTTTAGAGTGTTTCATCTGCGCAAATTCCGGGTAGAATGATGAGCTACCTAACCTCGCACCAATTTCAGCACTACTTTTTGATCTCTTGAGTGCTATTTCTATCAATCATGAGGGTGCCATCAGAATTGCTAACTCTATCTTGTAGTCTTGTTTGCAGTTGGCACCATTCTCTCGACAATAACAGGTCCATAGAAACATATTATCAACAAGCAGAACATCAAAAATTTGAAGAAAATTTGAAGACAGTCAAGGTCTAAAAGCAACCGTTTAAGAAAGAGCAAATTTCATATTCAAGTAAAGTAACAATACAATTAACATGTTAAAGACTTATGTACAAAAGCGAAAGAAATCAAAAGATGTGAGTTAGTGAAGTTCAAAATCAAGTGGTAAAGTCTTTATCCCACGGTCATAGTAATTTCATCATTTATTTTTCAGTTTATATTGTAAAAAAAAAAAAAAAACGATTATCATTGCTTTAGTGTAGATTTTCTTTTGTAAGGCCGTGGGGAAGAAGAAATCTATAGAGAAGTTCCTAATAATAAGAAATTGAGGAAATGAGTTACAAATTGTCAAGGTTCTACGAAGTTCAAGAGTTCATCATCTACAGTTGAAGACCGAAGACGTTTCTATTGGATGCTGTGAGAGTGGTGTTGATTACCGATCGGATGAGAAGGTAAGTAAGCATTCCTATCCTTGCATAGTGGTTGATTTCCTTTATTAGAGGTCATTAGAAAAATAAAAGGGGTTCTTTTTCGTCCCACTTTCTATGGGATAACATCTCCATATGATTCGGAAGGTTACCTTTCCTTCCTACCATTCAACGTGTGTAGGATTTTTATCTTCATTCCTGCCTGCACACATGTGTGAACCATAAAGTGCGTCCTTTGAGTGTCAAATTCATAAAACCCTATTGGTGAGGCAGAAATATTCGGTCACTCTCGAACCTAGATCCTTTTACATGGTGGTTTTCTCCTAACCCAAGAGTTAAGCATGAGAATAATGTTCTTTATACTTCTAACTTCTTATTGTTAGTGTTCAGAAACTTTATGTCTTCGTAGCTCTTTGGATGCAGGTGCTTTGGAATACTTAGAAGTTGGAGTAGGTTTTGTGGGTAAATCTCTTGTAAACCCTCACGAGACTAGAACTCGTCCACTAGGGACACCTAGGGGTTTAAAGGTTTGTTACACATGCTAAGTGTAACCATTTCCTCAACGAAAGGGAGTTTTATTTTTGATTAGTTTAGATTTGTAGTTTGCTCGAGGACTAGCAAAAGGCAAGTGTGGGGGAATTTGATAAGTGCATAATTTATATATTTTAAGTATCATTTCCTTATTCTTATTTGCTAGATTTTGTGTGAATTACCGTGTTTTATTATTACTTTTCTAGTTTGTGTGTTTTATCAGGTTACATCTCTGAAACAAGTGAAATGGAGCTTTACAAAAGAAGTATTGCCAGAGACCCAGTGGAATTGAATCTTTAGTCCTACCCGAATCTCGACTCATTCCACCTATCGAGAAAGCCATTACCTTGACCCTTAAACCATTGCCTGATGATCTAGAAAGTAGGGAAATAGTGACTAGTCTATCTAGAGACACCCAAGATTCTAAGTGTGGGGGTGATTATCAATCTCCCTATACCTTACCTTTGACTCTTCAAAAGGTACCTAACTTGGGACTTGAAATATGTACCTCTACTATTTTGCAAGATCATCTTCAAACTATACTTCCTGAACCTAATGTCCAGAAAGCAGATAAGTTGTTAGAAACCCATCCTCTGGTCGATGTGGTTTACCTAGACGATAATACCAAGATTGACTTTGTTTTCCCACCAAAATATTTTCTTCCATATGTGGGAACATATGAATTTCAAATATGTCAGTTATTAAGTTTTGAGACTAAGCCTGATTACTTTAGGAGAGTAAAATCGACACATTTGCTTAAGAATGACCATTTTCATAGTACTCAACTGTGTGAGTCAAATCATATTGACTTTGAGGATCCACAATTATTCAGGTTATTATTATTTGCTTCTAAGTTCTTACTTGAGTTATTCCAGACTCTACAACCTGATTCATTTGATCCTGCCTATGAGGAAATCCATTCCATGAAAATATTTTATCTAGATCCTTTTATCGAGCCTGAACCTGAACCACAACTAGAAATAGTTGTCTTAAACAGAAAACTAGATAAGGGTGTGCTTGATTTTTTCTTTTTATTGGCTTGTTGTAGTTTCCTTTTACTGGTGATAGCACTATTTGATCCAGATGACCCACAGTTGTTCAGGTTGTTGCTTTATGCTACCATCATTCGCTTCATGGGAATCAACCCATCAGATTTGTTTCCATCACCTTATCTTTTTAGTTTTTGATTGTTTGTGTTATATCATTTTAGTATTTCGCATCTTGATTTTACATTGGATGAGTTAGTTTACATTGAGGACAATGTAAAGTTTAAGTGTGGGGGAGTTTAAGCATACAGAATTCATAAATATTCATTTTTTAGGCAGAAATCTTTCAAATTATTTGCATGAAAACCTTCAACTTTTAGATATTTTAGAGTCACTTAGTATACTTCTAGCTACGTTTACATACGGAGTTCTCACCGAAAAAAACTGAATTTAGAAGTATTAGAGAACTATATTCGGAGTGCTTAGTTGTTGAGAGGCTAGAGATGACAAAAATGGACTTAAACTGCCGGTAGAGAATACAGTATTAGAGTAGTTGATCATTCAATACACATGAGTGAGGCACCAAACCTTTAATTGTCCGTTTAGATTGTTTCATCTGCGCAAATTCCGGGTAGAATGATGAGCTACCTAACCTCGCACCAATTTCAGCACTACTTTTTGATCTCTAGAGTGCTATTTTTATCAATCATGAGGGTGTCATCAGAATTGCTAACTTTATCTTGTAGTCTTGTTTGCAGTTGGCACCATTCTCTCGACAACAACAGGACCATAGAAACATATCATCATCAACAAGCAATACATCAAAAATTCAAAGGAAAGTTGAAGAAAGTCAAGGTTTAAAAGCAACCGTTCAAGAAATAGCAAATTTCATATTCAAGCAACAAAACAATTAACATGTTGAAGACTTAAGTACAAAAGCGAAAGAAATCAGAAAATGTGAGTTAGTGAAGTTCATAATATCAAGGCAATACATATTGTGAAGAATTAAGTGGTAAAGTCTTTATCCCACGGTCGTAGTAATTTCATCATTTATTTTTCAGTTTATATTGTCAAGTCAAAAAAAAAAAAAAACGATTATCATTGCTTTAGTATTCATTCAATAAGGCCGTGGGGAAGAAGAAATCTATAGAGAAGATTATAACAGCAATAAATTGAGGAAATGAGTTATAAATTGTCGAGGTTCGACGAAGTTCAAGAGTTCATCATCTACAGTTGAAGACCGAAGACGTTTCTATTGGATGTTGTGAGAGTGGTGTTGATTGCCGATCGGATGAGAAGGTAAGTAAGCATTCTCATCCTCGAATAGTGGTTGATTTCCTTTATTAGAGGTTACTAGAAAAATAAAAAGGGGTTCTTTTTCTTCCCACTTTCTCTGGGATAACATCTTCATATGATTCGGAAGGTTACCTTTCCTTCCTACCATTCAACATGTGTAGGATTTCTATCTTCATTCCTTCCTCCACACATGTGTGAACCATAAAGTGCGTCATTTGAATGTCAAATTCATAAAACCCTATTGGTGAGGCAGAAATATTCGGTCACTCTCGAACCTGGATCCTTTCACATGGTGGTTTTCTTCTAACTCAAGGGTTAAGCATGAGAATAATGTTCTTTATACTTCTAACTTCTTATTGTTAGTGTGCAGAAAATTTATGTCTTCGTAGCTCTTTGGATGCAGGTGTTTTGGAATACTTAGAAGTTGGAGTAGGTTTTGTGGGTAAATCTCTTGTAAACCCTCACGAGACTATAACTCGTCCACTAGGGACACCTAGGGGGTTTAAAGGCTTGTTACACATGCTAAGTGTAACGGTTTCCTCTATGAAAGGGAGTTGTTGTATTTTAGGTTAGTTTACATTTGTAGTTTGCTCGAGGACTAGCAAAAGGCAAGTGCGGGGGAGTTTGATAAGTGCATAATTTATACATTTTAAGTATCATTTCCTTTTACTTATTTGCTAGATTTTCTGTGAATTACCGTGTGTTAGTATTGCTTTTGTAGTTTGTGTGTTTTATCAGGTTACATCTCTGAAACAAGTGAAATGGAGCTTTACAAGAGAAGAATTGCCAAAGACCCAATGGAACTCAGTATATTAAGTTATAAGGCTTTAGCAAGTTGAAAACCAAAATTACTAGAGGCAGCCACTTCATCTAAGTCTCAAGTGCTTCCCATAGCCAATAGAGGGTGCTTAAATCCATCCCTATATTCTTAATCTACAGAACTAGGTCATCACCGAGAACAAGAGGTCTACTTCTTTAATTTCAGTTTCCATTCGAATCCTTTCTCACGAACGCACCAAGGGTCTCACGCCGGCAGAAATTCGCCATGGTTGGTCAATAGAGCCGTAAATGAATTAGAGATGGGTTGAGACTGACGAAGTAGCGAGAAGATGGGTCTGTGTAGGTTCAAGACCAAAACTCAGGGAAGAAGATGGGTTATAAACTGGATTTAAATTCGAAAAGGAACCTGAGATTAGTGGTCGTGTGAGAAGAGCTAAACAAGGAATTGTTGCTCAATTTTGAATCTGGGTACGAAGTAGAAATGCAGCAGAGAAGAATCAAGAATGAAACGTTTGATCTGGGTTTATAACTTGAACGAGAATATAGAAGAAGACAAGCTGCTTCCTTTGATTTATAATGATAAATGATGAGATAATGAATGTTTTTGAGCCCCAACATGATTTGGAGTTATGGGTTTGTGTTAGAATTGTGTCTTGCAGGGAAGGAATACTAACAAGGAAGAAAACAAGTACCAACAAAATCTTCCCCTTTACCAGTTGCAAGACGCACATCAAGTGCTTGTAAAAATGCCTGATCTACCAGTTTTACACGAACCAGTCTTGCTGTCAGCTAGACCATGGTTTTGGTAAGCGTTTGAGAAGGTTTAGAAGATCGGGTTTGCAGGGAGTTCAAGTTACAGCGAGTTTTCGGACATAAATTAGAGAAGACAGGGAATGAATTATTGTTGCTGCTAACTAGATGGGGGTTTAGCCATTTCAGGCTACAAGAAAGCCACTAGCTGCAGTTGTTCGACTATATTATCTATTTACGGGATAGCTATGAGTCTCAAGGTTGAGTACAAGGGTTTGTCAGCGGCTAGGACTTGATTACTTGAAATTGAGTTAAATGACTAAAATTTAGTTGTAAACTGATGTTATTGTTGTTGAAATATGTGGCTGAATTGTGTTGAATGGATGAGATTGCTCTTGAATTTAGAAGTCGAGAGAAAATAGGAGTTGGGTCTCTATTATAGGATTGTAGAACAAGAAACAGAAAGCTATATAAAGAAGACATAAGGCTACAACAAAAGGGGATCTCAATATACCCTCAC
>JAJJMC010011514.1:1918486-1935852 GCA_023531435.1 Papaver californicum
TCACGTCCTGCTTCGATTACAAAGATGGAAAGGATTTGGGTAGTTTTCAGGGGAGGGAAGCAAATAAGGTTGAGAAAATATCAGTGTAATAGTGTATGAAGAAGAAGAAGAATGGATTCTCTGAGAGGAATCACTAATTATATATGTTTTTGTTTCTCCAGACTACGTGTCTTGTCTGTCTTGTTTCGAACAGATGAGAATCATTTATTTATAGTTCAAAGAAGACACACTGATTTCTCATAAGTCGTGGAAGTTAGGGAGAGGTGGAGAAGTGATGATTATAGAGATTGTAGTGGGGTGGTGCCCGAAAAGTAGGGAAGACCTCTCTGACCATTACTCCTCATCCTCTCAACTGCTTTGTACCGCCCACTACTTATTACCTTCTTGTTCGTGGAGGTGGTGCCACACCCACGATTTTCGTAAAACGCCATACCAATACCCCAATGAGAATCCCCTCATGTGTTGTATCTGAGATCTCGTGGAAATAGTGGAGTCATAAGCCACTATTGTTTTGATTGATTCAAGTCTAGTCAAATGACTTGCTAAGTCAGTGAGGCAAGCTGTGTGACTCACTGGATTGATAATCATACTGATTAGTGTCGATTCTGGGAAGTTTAGTGGTCATGTAATTGCTTGAAAGTCATGGCACATTTAATGACTAAGTATTAAATCAGAAGTGACTTAGCATAAGTCTGAGAGGCATTTGAGGCCAAATGTTATAGAGAGATTCTTAAGAAAGGAGGCCTATTAGAATCCATATAAGACTTAATGTTGGACCTATATTGATAAGAAAGGCGTATTTCTGATGGGAGTAGCTAGCAAAGCTAGTACTAGCTACTTAGCGCAAATAAGAATGTTATAACTCTTTTAGTTAGAAAAGGTTATGCTAACGTCTCAAGAGTAAAACCAATATGCCTAGCTTCTAGTAAATATAAATTATATTAGTGCTAGGAAGCTAGTGGCAAAGAGGTTTGAAGTTAGAACTTCAAAAGTATAGTTAGCACTAACGTATTAACATTAATGCACTTGTGGATAAGTCGATAAGTATGGCCATGTTAAGCCAATGACGCATTGGCCATAGGCGTGCTAGGCTAGAGACTAAGGAGCTGGGACGTGGAGGCTAGCAGGGCCAAGCTAGGGACGCATTGTAGAATCTAGGGGCGTATTGGCCTTGGAGACGCGCAAGAGAAGCTAGGACGCATCGTCCTTGGGGACGCGCTAGAGAAGCTAGGACGTATCAGCCATGCTAGAGACATGCTCGAGCTAGCAGAGACGCATTTGAATTAAGAGAGGTGCGCTTGAGCTTAGCAAGGACACATTGAAGTTCAGGGAGGCGCGTTTGAGCTTAGCAGAGACGCATTGGATCTAAGGGACATATTAGACTTATCCGTTACTCGAGGACGCGTCAGTTTAGTGATGCCAGTACTCGAGGACACGTCAACGCTGGTGGGGTCGTTGCTCAAGGACGCCTCAGCCAAATGAGGTCGGTACTTGGGGACGCGTCAGGATGGATCTAGCCAAGAGAGTTTGCACCTTTTGCGCTAGGGTTGGGATTAACACTTTTAGTACTAAGACTGAGGTGCTAAGGTGGTGGTACGCTGGTTAAGGCCTTATTAAGATTAAATGTGCTAGCTAATACTATGATAGGCTAGTTGGATCTTCTCAGGTGCTAGGGTTTAGCGCCAGGAAAGTTAGTGCTTTTAGCGCTAAGGTGGCTAACTAGTGCCAATGTGGTGCTAAGCCAAATATCTAGTGCTAACTTGGCGCTGATAGGAGAAAAGAATAGGGTTAGCCTAGCTCAGAGGTCCAATACGTATTTTGAAGCATTCCTTCTTGATTGTGGCGCGTCCGAGATGAATGAGGCATAATTTGTGGCTTATATTTAAGAAAATTGCTAAAGTAGCATGTTTGAGCTTTAGAGAGTAATTTGGGATGTGTTCGTTGCGAACAAAGGTGTTAATTTAGAATGTATTTGCGGGATTAAGCATTAGCTACTCCCAGATTATGCGTATAACACCAAATTGATATTGTTTAAATAAGAATTTAAGTATTGACATTGTTCCAGGAATAGCACTAGAGAAGATATCGGATACAAAACAAGCTCTAGGAATAGCACTAGATAATACGTTAAGCTCTAGGAATAGCACTAGAGAAGACTCAAGTTGGTCTATACTAGCGGGCAATCCGTCTAGGAGCTTGAGACTTATTAGATAGGCTACAAGGTCAATATAGAACACCTGTAGTTATTTGTATAGATTATAAACTACATTGTTAGCATAGAATGCATTTAGCCTTTTGTATAGACGGTATCCTCAATTCTCCCGCGAAATATAAGTAGGAATACAATATTTTATATTTTGATATGAAGTTAGAAGCATGCGCATAAGTATGTGCGGATATTTCTATGTTCCTGCAACTAGGAAGAAGGGCAATTTTATAATTCTGACCCTTGTCAAAAACTCATCATCTACATTAAGTCCCCTGCTTAGTGAAGAACAACAATGTTACACACAAAGCACTAGATGGTGAAAGTATGCTTATAATAATTATATATGCATAATTTAAATATTAAGAGTAGAAGAAGATATATTTATCTTATGGCTTTTAGGTACTAGGATAAGTGCCCCTTAGCATGAATCTTGGATGGGATTAGTAGATGCCCATGTTCTTGCCCGGAATTTCTAATTTGTGAGCCAAGGGAAACGTTGCTGGGTTGAAATTCTGATCCAGTCACGTTGGTTAAGCAGCTAGCAGCAGGGTCATGGAGAGTACGTCTATGAGGAGCATAATTGGTCAAGGAAGAAACTTGGTTGGCTCTGTCTTACCCAAGATTGAGATATGTGCCCCTTAGCACGAACCTTGGCTAGGAATAGTAAGCTCCTTCGTTCTTGCCAGGAATGCCAGCTTGCCGTGAGCAAAAGAGGGGATATGGTCGGCGCTTTGTCTTTTTCTTTCTATCTGAAACAGGTCTGCATCATCTCAAATAGACGATGATGTCAGTTGGATCGATTCTTCATGTATGTGTCCAGCAAAAAATATTGTTAGCTTTTTCTCCTCTAGGCAATGTCTTTGATCCAGAGTTAAGCCTTAAATTTAAACTTCCTTGTAAGTAAGTAGTTGGTTCCGGTGCTTGCTTGGATTTTGAGTATGCAACGATCAAGTGTCAGCAAAGTGGAAGTAGATGAGAGACAGGACACCCGGAGACGATGCTCCGCAAAGTTGGAAATGTTGGAAACCGGCAGGAGAAGTTTGTGGTAGATCAAAATTACAGGCGAGGTTGGCGGTGGACTCCAGTTCTCTTGTCGTAGAAAGGTTGATGAGGTCTTCTTGGGAGATGCAGTGCGACCTGACATGATGGTATGTCTGAGAAGATGAAAGTCCACAGGCAGATGTGGTCTCTATAAAGCTGAGTCTCTGATTCCCATTTGAAAACCCTAGTCTGCACACCATTCGCTTCCGAAGCTGTTGAAGTTTCATAGGACGTCGGATTTTGACGTTTGATCCAAAATTTTGAAGCCAAAAGACCAAGCTATCATATGCAAAAAAAAGTCGCTCAATTGGGAGTTTGCTAGGTTATCCAACCATGAGTAAACATTTGTGATTAGTAATCTCGTGTGAATTTTCAGACCCTGTAGACTTTAGTGAAAGAGTCATATCTCCTAACTCATGTCTTCAATTGAGGTTCCCTTCTGGTGTGTCATAGTAGTGACATAGATGAACACTTCTCGTGAAGGATGTTTTGACCCGTTCTTCACCGATTATTGTCGATTTATGAATTTGTAAATTGAAGAGGTACTGTCAGGAGCATCAAGGAATAGAGGAGTGGACCGAGCTGGTGCCTGAAGGTATGTCATGAGATGTTGTCGTCGTGAAAGATGCTGGCTTCGTGATGATATGTGACGGACTGGAAATATTTTACTCTCAATGGGTCGAGTTTCGACCTGGCCAACACCAACTCCCGATACGCCACTTGAAGAAACCGGGCTTTTAAATTTTTCGGACCAATTCGACTTTTCCAAACAAACATTCATCGATTTATCCCAATTTGCTTTAAAAGTATGCAAACCAAACTTTTATATTTCAAGGATCATCAAATCTTATATATGATTCCCATCATTCCATTGTGAAGATATAATATCTCCTGCTAGAGTAATTGGATACCAGCCACTGTTACACCTAACAGTCTTCCAGGTTGCCACTCGTAAGTGGGAGCTAGCAGGCCTGAAAACACACACCATTCAAGGGACGGATGGGGATGATCAGTCCCGTTGTCTACCATCGTTCCAGCGATGGTCTTCCAGATAGCACCTGTAGGTGGGAGCCCCAGTGGGCCTGGCAATTCACAGTACTAAGTCAAGCTCAACCGACCATCTTTTACAAATGATATGAACTACTCTAGAGAGTTAGTAATCATTTCCAGATCATGAGTTGTCATCATAAACAACAACCATTCTTCTCGGATGATATGAATTGCCTCTAAATGGCAACAATCATCTCCAAGTCTCATTTGGTGATATGAATTGGTATCCAACAATCATCTTTCATTTCTTATTAGATAATATGAACAACCTCGAAAAAATTGCAATCATCTCTCAAGGTAGTATGAACATCCAGTACTGCAACTACCTTACTGCCAAGGTTACAATAATGTCCAAATGGATGGTACGAACTTCCAAGCAGCAACCAACACTTTAGACAATTTGAATAACTTCATGCAATTGTGCTGAACCGTAAAACGGCTTCCTACGTACCCTTTTCAGTAGATGGAAGGGATCAAGCATGATCGTAGTTCATCTTATATTTATTTAGATAATATGAATTACCCTTAAGTAGCAATTATCTCTAATGATTGATAGTATGAATTGCATAGCAACAACTATCCCTTGATCGCTGCAAATTTATTTAGCTTTCTGCACCTCTGTCCAAAGAAACTATAATTATATGAACCAGAAATCACTTTAGCAATGATCAATTAATAGCAAGCTGTCAATATCGATACCAAACATATGTATTTGTCACTTAAAGGTAAGTAATTAAGGAGCCTGGAAATATGTGAGAAAATTGGCATACATATATTAGCAAGACGACACGGCACAAGGTTAATAAGCTTGTTTCCATATGAATACTGGTGCTAGTATGTGTCCACTGACAGCAGATATATCCTAGACAATGGGTTGAAATCTTTCTTTCCTACTCAATGTCCAAATTAGATGTCATCCAATTCCATCATTCAAGAACACAAGCATATAAACACCAAACATAAACGTTAAAAGTAATTTAGTATCGTTGCCAAACAACGGCTGCCCTTATTTGGAACATACATCTCAAATGACATAACAGAATAGAGCCCCTACATATTATAATTAAATAGATAATTTCCATTAAGGACTAAAAATCATTCAGTAAACTCCAAATGAAACCCATCTTTTAAAACGTCATTTAAGGCCAATTACCATTACTGCCAACGAAAGTTCTAAACATAAATTAAAGACATATTTTAACATCAATATAACCATAGCTCAATGGAAGGTTCAAGTGCGCATCATAAGTACAAGTAATAATCTAAGTACAAGGTTTTAAAATTAAACTCAATAGCAACATAAAAAGAAACCAGATAAGACCAACTTTTATAAACTTAAAGAATGGGATAAAATGAATGCCCAAATTTATCCATAAATTCAAAGATCAGTGGCATCACTCGAGGGTGCTAGCCTAAAACGTTTAAAAGAGATCAGACGGAATTCTACTAGTGGTTGGTTCTTATATAAACCAATCCCGTACACGCTTTAGAACATCAAAAACACTTGATCTATACTCTATTCAAAATTCACTACTCAAAACATTATGTAACACCTGTGATCTAATACTGCCAACAACAATTTTCTCTAAGTAACTTAGAGAATATCTTCTTATAATGTTTGTGCAACCAAAATTCAATACAGTCTAGCTTCACACATACTAATAGAGCACACCTAATAGTTCAAGTATACAAATCCAAACTTAGACTAAATAACAGTTCCAAACTAGGTTGCTTAGGCCCAATAATTTAAATGTAAAACAGGTACTTAAACAACACGTATATACTACACTCAATACAAGTGAAACTTAGTTAAAATATGCTGGTATTAACATTGGTTTAGGCGGAGTTCGCGTCCCAAAGAACGGTACGACTTAGTATTACAGAAATATAAATCCGAAGGAAAGTAAAAAATGTAGTAACTACACACCACACTTAAGACACGACAAGTAACACTTTCACTACTTGTTTTCGCTAAGTCATAAATTGGGATGAGAGACAAGATACCTTAAGTTGGTTGCGACAATGACCATAAAAACATAAACATAGTAAAATGAACACTGTGACAACGTATAAGCTATCAAACTGCTAGATCATCAAGTTCTCAACCAAATATATCTTCCTTGAAAATATAATTTAAAACACAATATATATATCACTCTCTAATACACCAAACCAAACATCTCATATAGTCATTTATACCCAACGTAAAACACTAGAGGAAAAGATATGAACATTAAAAAGACACAGTAGTTAGGAGCCTTGTAAACAGACCATCAAACTATAATCAATAAAAATGTTATGACTTAGCATCAGTCTAAGTTAATATCTAGAGTGAAAGAAACAACAAATACAATTACTATGAACTGTTCATCGGTTTAAGCAACAAGGAGCCTATTCTTATCATAAACCTTAAGAATTGAATTTAGCTACAAAACCCAATTTTTACTCAAAGAACAATAAACCTTAAAAGTATTTTTGTAAGCTTACATACCAAAATTAAATATAAACTACACTCTGTTTATTGCTGCTTTGTCATATCCTAGATGATAAAGTTTACAGAAGATAAGATGTCCAACACCAATCCACAACCAATCCACTTTTGACTATCATTGATCCATACACTATAATTCACTAATGCCAATTTTGGTACAGAAGAGAGCTAACAATTCTAGAGTATACATGATATGAAAAATCAACATAAAACAATGTTAACCCCTATTATTGATTATCCATTTGAGGTACGATCAATCACAGACTAATCTATTCAGTTGGTAGCATGCTTGAATATAGTACATCATAGTTCTAACTACCATGAGGTGAGAGTAATATACCATGTACCAAAGATTCAAAGTATCACATTTTAGCAATTTAGTTCATGAATAAAAACCATCTGGATACATACCAACCCCCCAGCAATAGAACTCACAAGCACATATTCAGCTCAGTGAAATTAACCTTCATCAAGTTGAATTGGAATATGAGGAATAATTCATCAGTTTCAACATGGTGGTAGCAAACTTCAGAACTCAACCTCATCAAATGATAAGGCTCATTTCAATGAAACTTAATCAAACAGGAATCATGAGATGTTATTCTAAACCATGTTTTACAGATACATTCAAGTCACAGTGAACAAGTTCAATTCCAAACAAATCCAGCTGTTATAACCACAATATCTATAGAATTATTTCAACTAATTTAAGCATTAAGAATGAACTGTTTACATATAGATTTTGATGAAAATCCCAAAATTCACATGAGGAACCCTAATTTATCAATTTACACAATTCGAACTGATAAACTTGAAATTGACATAAATTATAACTAACCCACGCTTTGATATCATCTAATCATCCAATTTTTCTGAAAACCTAAAACTAGCATGAACCCAAATCTTTTGCTGTGTCTACATCAACTTCAATTCAAAGAAGAAATTACAAGAAAGTATTCAATCAAACATGCACCCATTCAGTTTGATACACAAACTTACCGGTTGATTGGATCACTTGTTCAGCTGAGAATAGAAAGTGATTACCACAAATAGTTTCAGAATTGAAAACAGGGAGAAGAAATCCCCTTACTTTGCTAACAGAATCAACTAACATTAACCGCATCCGCAACTTCACATATTCTTATCTCCACAAGGTTTCATTCATGCATAATTTTCATGAAATTCCCTAAATTTTTAGTCCAGAAAAAGAAGATGAGAAGAAGAATAATATCGAGCCCCCCTCCTCTTTCTTTTAGTTTTAGTTTTAATACTACTCAAATGACCCTCACTAGCTTTTTAGATGACACATGTTTTACATGCTTAAAATATCTAGAATTTACATAACATCTGCTAATCATCACTAATAGTATTACTAAGGGATAGCCTAAGAGTGTTAAAAGCATTTGAATATTAGACTTTCAGGCACTCTAAGAATAGAATTTGATAAATGGGTTTGGTTAAACCCAAGCAAAAGTTTGGATTGTCACATGATGCTAGCTCAAAGAGCAGGACAGGTGCTAGAGAGCAAGGAAGGCACTAGGCGACATGATAGGTACCAGGAGACAGGACATGTACCAGGAGAAATGACAGGTACCAGGAAGCAAGATAAGTATCATGAGACAAGACAGGTACCGGGAAGCATGAAAAACACCAAGAGACGGGACAGGTACCGGGAAGCATGAAAAACGTACCAGGAGAACAAGGTGTGTGATTTTCTCCAGGGTGAGCATATTACTAGATTTCTGACTGGCAACTTGTAAACCAATATTCGAGAAGCTGAGAGGACAAGTCTGGGTCTGAGGTGACTGTATCTTTGAAGTTCTAAGTTGTGATTTCCAATTCTGGTACGTTTCCAACAGTAGCACCTTCAATAAGAGTAGGATTACCATTCTGGATGTGATCAGGTAAGAAGAGGAGGATTCCTAGTCATGTGACTACTGATGTAGAAAAGTCTTGTTGCTTGTACCTTTGCTGATCAGTCCTTCTAGTTGAGGGATGTTACTATGTAAAACTTTCAAAAGTGAAGGACTCGTCAGTTCCCAAGTGCGACTCACTTAGATCCGCTACCTGGAAGAAGATAACTTTTGGGTGTCGTCACAGGTCCATGCTTCCAATAATTTGAAAGAACATGGGAAATCATGAAAGTTGGAGCTGTCCTTTACTATCGTCGAAGTGCTGGGACTGGGGCGAACATCTGAATTGAAGTTGAATCCATCTTTGTCCTTCGGGTTATTGAGATGCAACAGAGCTTCTTTCGATGAAGAAGCAGTGACGTGTCCCTAGAACAAGTCTGAGAGCAGCTGGTTCTGGCACAAATTGGTTATGTGTCCCTAAGGGACAGGTACTAGAGTGAGGCAAACAATTCAAGGATCTTCCGTTAAATTGGATCCGCCTCAAGTAAGCTTTTTTTATCTTTATGAACATGATAGAACATGTGAATTCTTCAAATTTCTCATATAAGCATAGTTGTATCCGAATTTACTAAAACTTTATGGATTTTCGTCATCGGAAAATTTCAGAAGTATAGTGCTTGGGAAAAACGTTGTAGAATCTTCGTACGACCTCCTTTTTGGATGATTGACCACTCTATCCTTATTATAAAATAATTTCATACATTATATTGGAAATAAATTAAGGTTTTAAAATTGTTTGGGGCGTCAAAACAACTGAGCAGAAGAACTCAGGAAGTATCTAGGAAAAACCTGACAGTTTTCAGACTCGACTCTGCTAGCCATTTTTGCCATAACTCTTAGCTCTCTTGTCCGATTGATGCTCCCTTTTAATAAATGTATTAGACACCAGTACAAAACTTTTGATATAAGAACTATGTACAGATTCATCACCAATTGTTGTCAGCTTCAGAGTTTCCGAGAGGTAGTGAAAACGATTTCTGACGCGGTTTTTGCGAAACATCTTGTAAAAGGTTGGATCATGAAATACCTCAAATATCACTCTACAATGAATGTATGCGACGTTTGTGAATATGTATAGTATATTTTGTGGTTCATGCTCAAGAATTTCATGTTTGAGATGTTCTGACCTAATATGCCTGGCTCTCTCAACTTTTAGGGGAGGAATGATCAAATCAGAGAGTTGGACTTGTTAGAGAATGAACAAGAGTTATTGTTGATTTTTATATGGATAGTATACCTCCCCATAATGAAAACCATATGCGATCTCCCCTTTAAGTACTTGTTGAGGATGATGCTCCTACTACGTTGATGTGCATAATGGTGGTGTAGCAAAGAATGTGCTAGTTTAATACCCTAATGCGGGTGTTATCGTTGATTTCTCTTCAGTAGGAACCTCCCAGGGTACTCTCGTGATGGGGGGTTATACCATTTCGTCTGTTTATGCTGATTTGTAATAATTCGTCTTCCTTATGGTGAAATTTGATTCGTCCCCGAAACGAGAAGAGGTTGTATGCAAAGCTGAGAATTCTGATCTTGGAATTGCATGAATTTATCGTCATCTGGGAGCTACACGGGAGCGTGAAGTAGGTAGCACCTTGGTAAAGGGAATGGTACCGAGTGAAGAGATTGGTACCAGAGTGAATGGGATTGGTACCTAAGTGAAGATACTCGTAATAGAATGAAAGGGGTTTCACGGGAAAGGGAAATTTTGAGAACATCATAGCTGGCGTTGTATTTTATTGTTGTCGTTGTAGAGTTTTATCTGGGACGTGGAACAGAGCTTGTATTTGGTCTGGTGATGAGGCTAAGGATGGAGATGGGGTTGAGGATAATGGTGAGCGTTTGATTCGTGATGCTTGCTGAGATGAGGCCTCCCTCATGACCCCTTCGTTCTGACATGACCTTTTAGATGATTGGATGTTGTAGTGCTTACTGACCAGACGAATGCTCCAACAAGTATCTCTGCGATTTTTGGACCTTGAATCGTCATATCTAGTCCCCGGGATATTTTTCGTTCATCCGGAATAATCTTCTTAGATCTGAACATTTTCATCCCCCATTATAGAGGGAGAATAACGAGAGAGATATCCCATAGTGAAATGATCTTTTGGATGGAGAGATGGTAAAAGGTTGGTGCTGATGAAATAATTCTGGTCCCTCTTTGCCTCGAAATTTTAAAAGTTTTTCCAGGTATTGTATTCCTTGAAATTGTCCTTCTTGAATGCAGATCTCGTCATCATTTTGAATATTGATTATGGTATTGTTGACGTTGATAGATTTGAAATTGTTGCTTGCTGCAATTGGTGATGGGTCTATTCTTGGAAGAATTATTCCTTTAGAGTATTGAGGCAAGATAGTACCTGTCTTGAGTGGTAGTCATGTCTTTCTGTGTTATGGCAGAAACTTTTTTATCTTTGCATCAGATCGATCATATTGAGTGTCATTTGGGTGTTCTTGATGATGTTTCAACCGTCGTACAATGAGAAAGTCGGAGATGAGTAACCCTCTGACAAAGGACAACTTTGAGTTTCTGGTGGGTAAGGAGAGTTGTGTTGATGGACCGAGGATGAGTCCTCCTTGCGATGGTTTCGTAGGAGTCTCTCTAGATCTTTACGGGTGATAAAATCAAGTTGTTGGTACTTATGTGGTCGGAGGTCAGGAATGATATAAAATTCATTGTTCCTTTGAGTCTTTGACGTGCCGACGTCATTGGTTCCTGTGAGGTTGTTCCTGGTTTCCGTCATGCGATGGCGTTATTCAGGGGAGAGTCGCTTCGCAAAGTTTTGAGGAAAACAAGTGCTTACTTTTGAGTAGTGGCCATGTCCACCTGAGTTTTGGCAAAAACTTCATGTCTCTTCGTCAGATCAGTTATGTCAAACGGATTTTGAGTATCCTCGGAGTCTTCAGAGGTCTTGTCACAGAAAGGAAGTGTATTAATAGTATTGGTAGTTGAGTTGCAACGAGGAGGTTCAGTAGTAACATGGGTGTTTTCAGGATCACCACCAACAGTGCTACCTGAACCGACCATAGGAGTTGTAACTGTTCCATACCTAAGATCCACCATCTTCAATAACCGAAAATTGGCTATTGTAATTGAGAGGTTGATCTCCCTTTGTGGTCACCAATTATTTTAGGGTGAAAACAAATATACGGTAGAATCGTACTTTCAAGTAAGTTCGAGAGATCAAGCTCGAACAGGACGATCCTAAACCAAGAAATGGTCGTTCACGTCCTGCTTCTATTACAAAAATGGAAAGGATTTGGGTAGTTCTTACGGGAGGGAAGAAAAGAAGGTTGAGAAAATATCAGTGTAATAGTATATGGAGAAGAAGAATGGATTCTCTGAGAAGAACCACTATTTCTATATTGTTTTTGTTTCTCCAGACTGCATGCCTTGTTTGTCTTGTTTCGAATAGATGACAATCATTAATTTATAGTTCAAAGGAGATACACTGATTTTTCGTAAGTCGTGGAAGTTAGGGAGAGGTAGAGAAGTGATGATTATGGAGATTATAGTGGGGTGGTGCCCGAAAAGTAGGGAAGACCTGTCTGACCACTACTCCTCATCCTCTCAATTGTTCTATAACCACCACTACTTATTACCTTCTTGTTCTTGGAGGTGGTGCCACCACCCACGATTTCCGTAGAACGCCAGACCAATACCCCAATGAGAATCCCCTCATGTGTTGTATTTTAGATCTCGTGGAAATAGTGGAGTCATAAGCCACTATTGTTTTGATTGAGTCAAGTCTAGTCAAATGACTTCATAAGTCAGTGAGGCAAGTTGTGTGACTCACAGGATTGATAATCAGACTGATTAGTGTTGTGTCTGGGAAGTTTAGTGGTCATATACCTACTTGAAAGTAACATGGCACATTAATGACTAAGTATTAGCTTAGAAGTGGTTTAGCAGAAGTCTGGGAGGCATTTGAGGCAAAATATTGTAGAGGGCTTCTTAAGCATGGAGACCTGTAAGAATCCACACAAGACTTAATGTTGGACCCATATTGATAAGAAAGGCGTATTTCTGAGGGGAGTAGCTAACAAAGCTAGTACTAGCTACTTAGCGCAAATAAGAATGTTCTAGTTCTTTTAATTATAAAAGGCTAATGTGCTAACGTCTCAGGAGTAAGACCAATATGCCTAGCTTCTAGTAAATATCAATTATATGAGTGCTATGAAGCACTTTAATAGTATAGTTAGCACTAATGTATTAGTGTTAATGCACTTGTGGCTAAGTCGCTAAGTATGACCATGTTAAGCAAAGGGCACATTGGCCATAGACGTGTAAGGATAGAAACGCTAAGGAAATGAGACGCGGAGGATAGCAGGGCCAAGATAAGGACGCGTTGGAGAAGCTAGGGGCGTATTAGCCCTAGAGACGCATAGGCCTTGGAGATGCACTAGAGAAGCTAGGACGCATCGGCCTTGGGGACGTGCTCGAGATAAGGCGTATCAGCCAAGCTAGAGACGTGCTCAAGCTAGCAGGGACGTATTTGAGTTAAGGGAGGTGCGCTTGAGCTTAGAAGGTACGCATTGGAGTTAAGGGAGGTGCGTTTGAGCTTAGTAGGGACGTATTGGAGCTAAGGGACATATTGGCCTTGGCGTTACTCGAGGATGCGTCAGTTTAGTGATGCCAGTACTCGAGGACGCGTCAGCACTGGTGGGGACGTTGCTAAAGGATACCTTATTCAAATGAAACTGGTACTCAGGGACGTGTCAGGTTTGAGCTAGCCAAGAGAGTTTGTGCCTTTGGTGTTAGGGTTAGGATTAGCACTTTTATTGCTAAGACCGAGGTGCTAAGGTGGTGATGCGCTGGCTAAGGCCTTATTAGTCTAAAATATGATAGCAAAGACTATGCTAGGCTAGTTAGAGCTTCACAGGTGCTAGGGTTTAGTGGCAGGAAAGTTAGCGCTTTTAGCGCTAAGGTGGCTAACTAGTGCCAATATGGTGATAAGCCAAATATCTAGTGCTAACTTGGCGTTAATAGGAGAAAAGGTTATGGTTAGCCTAGCTCAGAGGTTCAATACGTCTTTTGAAACATTGTTTCTTGATTGTGGCGCGTCCGAGAGGAATGACGCATAATTTGTAGCTTATATTTAAGCAAAGTTCTAAAATAGCATGTTTGAGATCAGGAGAGCAATTTGTGATGTGTTCGTTGCTAACAAGGTGTTAAGTTAGAATGTATTTTGGGGATTAAGCCTTAGATACTCTCAAGTTGCTCTATACTAGCGGGCAATACGTTTAGGAGCTTGAGACTTATTAGATAGGCTACAGGTTCAATATAGAATATGTAGTTATTTGTAGAGATTATAGACTACATTGTTAGCATAGAACGCTTCTAGCCTTTTGGAGGGACTGTATCCTTAATTTTCCTGCGGAATATAAGAAGGAATACATTATTTATATTTTGATGTGAATTCAGAAGTATGCGCATATGTATGTGCGGATATTTCTATGTTCCTACTACTAGGTAGAAGGGCAATTTTATAATTCTGACCCTTGTAAAAAACTCACCATTTACACAATGGTATTTACTAAATAATAATAATGTTATTGTTGGCAGAAAATAAGGTACCTTGATTTATATGTGGGAGAACAAATAAATACAATAAACTCCATCAATGTTATTGCATTACACATGAAAGAAGAAAGATACTTTGAAGGTTTTCATATACACATGCTTGAAACAAACATATAACTGAGACAAGGACCACAAGGTTTTGTTTTTTAGTTTTAGTCTTCATACTCCATAGAGATCGAGTCAACATAAAGAAGATTAAAGAGAGAGACGTGAGCATTAGTTCACTAATAAATAAAATTTACCCTTTGACTCGTTATACATATAAGTTTCAACTCTACCTTACAAATTTGCACCCACTAGACCAAAATCCCAATCATATTCTTACTGAATTTCAAAATTTAGTGGGTACAAGTGACCCCACTTGCACCCACTCCCTTCGTCCCTGGCGGCACCACTAGGGATCACAATAATAATTATGGCAGAAACATGGGACTATTTCTAGCAACCATGATAGCTAACCAATATTTTTTTATATAAGAAAGAGAGCTGCCGCAGCAAGCTCAGGCTACATAGTTTCTGCTAGCAGAGGTAAAAATAGCCTCATGCAAAGCTTCGGCCTCACCAGTAATCTCCATGTTTATATTAATAAGACATTCAAACAAAAGGAGACTGGATTTTACTTAGCAACACATTGTTGTCCCAGGAAAGATTTTCCTTAATGTTATTCTTAGTAACAAGACTAACTAAATTAAAAGTAAGAGAGTTTTCGTTGCGCTGAACTTTGTTGAGATTTCCCAACACAAAATAGACTTCTTTAAAGTTTTCCCCTTGCATCTGATGATAACTTAAACTAAATATTCCTTGCACCTCCCTTCTATACGTGTTCTTGATGGCCTCCAGAGTTGCATCTTCTTTAGAAAAGAAATCTACATTTGATGTCTGCAACTCCTTGGTCCAGTTCACGCTAGCTCAGCTCTTTTTCCTGGTCTATTTTTCTCCTCTCCATGGATGAAATAGGTTCTGACTCAAATAAAGCCTCTTGAGCTGGACAAAACAACCAAAGAAAAAATTATTCCAAGAGAAGGTGTGTGGGATAACATTACTAACTGGATGATCGTCACTTTCCAGGGAGAAAATGCTAATGTTTAGACCAAATTTTTGTCTGTGAAGATTTAGCAATCTGATGCTAGATTCTTGGCCAGTGACTTGGTAGTGGAGAGTATTTATGATATGAGTTGGATTGTGAATCACTCTATCGAATGAGCTTATATACTGTCTAATGTTGTGAGCAGTAGAATCAGCATAATGAGAAACAACTCTGAACACCAGATCACATCTATCTTTTCAGATGAACCAGGCAGTAGTAGTATAAAAAGCATTCCAGGAAGAAGTAACATTGTCATAAGAGAAAATATAGTTGAATCAATCATGAAAACCAAGGAAATTCCGAAAGATATTATGATTTTCACCAAGCATCTTGACCCAAACAGAAGTAGCAAAGGGGCAGAACATGAGACAATGGGATATATCCTCAGGAGAACTTTGGCACCTGTTGTAGATTGGATCAATGTAATGAAGAATATTGGCGGTTCTATCATTTATAGGCAAAATTCTCTAAGCACACTTCCAAATGAACAAATTGACAGAAGGGGAAGAATCTATTTTGCAAATTTCTTTCCGAGCAGTGTTGATGATATCATTTTTATATTTCTCCTCAATCTTCTTGTTGTATAAAGCTTTGACAGAGAATGCACCTTTTTCATTTAAACTCCAGGAAATGCAATCCTCATCAAGAACATATATAAAGGTATCAAGAATGGCATTTTGGTCTTCAGGAAAAAACCAAAGGGATATGATGATAAAATCCCAAATGCCTTGATTATTTATAAGCTGGATGACATAGATCGGATCAATTGGAAAATTGTGAGGTTTTCTCAAAAGAATTTCTTTACCTGTAACCCACCTATAGGACCATATCTAGATTTTTTGACCATTTCCCAATTCCCAAATATGGTACTTTTGAATGTTTTCCACCCCTTCAAGAATACCTTTCCAAATCCAAGAATCATTTTATTTATTTTCAGTAGTATCCATTATGCTTAGCTCCTAGTCGCCATAATGTTTTGCCTTCATAATAGAAGATATAAGAGAATCTGGTTCCCGAATAAGTCTCCAACCAATTTTTGTTATCATAGCCTCATTAAAGATTTCCATATTTCTGAAACCAAGCCCACCTATCTCCATTGGTTTAGAAACAGAATCCCAAGCTATATAATATAGCATTTTTGGTTTATCAAGATCTTTATTCCAGAAAAAGTCTCTTTATATTTTGTTCAAATCCTTGCAGGTTTGCTTAGGAAGTTTGAAACAATTCATTTGGTAAGTGCAAGAAGTAGAAGTAATATTTTCTATCAAGGTAACTCCCCCAGCTGGAGTAAGAGTTTTGGCTTTTCCAACCTTTTAGCTTAAATTTAAGACTATTAATACATGGTTGGAAAGCTTGAACCTTGCTCTTCTTGGTAAAAAGAGGGGAACCCAGTTATTTGTCTTGAGTATTTATCATCTGAACACCCATATCAACACTTATACTTGCAGCTATGGAAGGGCAGGTGTTTTTACTGAAGAAGATACCAGACTTAGAAAAAATTATCATCTGACCATAAGTAGAACTGAATTGCCTAAAGATTTCCACCAAATTCCTACTCTCCTTCAGATGCTTTACAGAAGACCATAAAGTCATCAGCAAAAAGAAGGTGACAAATGGAATGAGAAGAAGGATAAATTTATAAGCCATGAATCAGGCTAATACTTTCAGCATGAAGAAGATTTCTTGAGAGGGCTTCCATGTAGAAGAGGAAAAGATAGGGGGAAAGAGGATCCATTTGTCTTAGACCTCTAGAAGGCTTGAAGAAATTAACAGTTACCCCATTAACCAGGATAACAAGATTTGTATTTGAAATAAACTCGTTAATAAGGTTACACCACTTGTCACTGAAACCCATCTTGGACATAATAACAAGAAGGAAATTCCAGTCAACTCTATCACAGGCCTTAGTCATGTCAATCTTAATACCCATAGTATAATGTTTCGCGTGGGGGGGGGGGGGGGGCGGCGGGGGGGGGGGGGGGGGGGGGGGG
>JAJJMC010011514.1:1935952-2128196 GCA_023531435.1 Papaver californicum
ATCAACTCCCCCCCCTGCCTTTGTTTTTTTAATATTACTACCCATTTTTTAAATTTTCCCCTCCCCCCCCCCCCCCCCCCCTCTTGGTATTCATATTATGGATAAGCTCATGTGAAATGGTAATGTTATCAGATATCTACATATCATGGGAAAAAACAGATTGAAAAGCAGATATGAGCTTTGGCAGAAGGGGTTTCAATCTCTAAGAAAAAAATCTTGGAAATGATTTTATAGGTGGTATTACAAAGAGAGATAGGCCTGAAATGGGATGGAGAAGAGGAGGAATCAATTTTGGGTATAAGGGAAATTAAGGTGGAGTTCATTTTATTAAGCATAAACCCAGAAGTAAAGAAGTGCTGAACCATATTTACAATGTCTTTGCCCATAATATCCCAAGTAGCTTGGAAGAAATTGGGAGGCAAACTATTGGGACCCGGAGCCTTACTACCTTCCATACTGAATAAGGCATTCTTGATTTCAATGACATCAGTAATAACCAAAAGATATTCATTCTCAGTATTAGATATGGAACTAGGTATGAGATCAAGGATGGCTTGATCAAGTTTGACAGTTTCAGCAGTGGCCATTTCTCAAAGTGATTGGTAAAGCATTCAGAAACCAATTTTCCCTCAGTGATCCAATTCTCATTTCCATCCTTAGTAGCCTCAATCTTATTTCTTTTTATTCTCTTTTTAGTAGAAGTATGAAAAAAATGAATATTCCTGTCACCAAGTTTTACAGTTTGATCCCTGCTTTTAGTTTTTCAGAACTTTTCTTGAATGTTATACCAATGATTAACAGTATTGTTGTTTTTCCTCAAAGCAGAACCTCTAAGGGAATCAAATTTATTTTTGGTAACCCAATCTAAATGCTTAATGCTTTCCTCCAAATTAGTTTTGATATTACCATAAACAACTTTGTTCCGCACTCTGATGTTATTTTAAAAGTGGCAAATAAAGATTCGTTACTCAGACTTGTGAAGATTGATTTTAAATTTAATTTCTAATACTAAAAGTATGAAAACTCAAATATTTTTCATAAAGTAGGGAGAAAACTGAGGCTATGATTCCACTATTTTCCAATTTCAAAGTGATAATAATTTTAATCATGCAATTAAAATATTTTAATTTGATTCTAAATCATTGCAAAATTAGATTTTCAAAACAACAACTGTATAACAAAAGCATGGAGCATCTAGGGACCGAAGCCGAAGCATGCACCATCTAGCGGAATCACAATTGCTTAATAAAAATCTTTTAAATCAATTTTTAACCAAGGCAATTAATCATAAATAAATTGTATAAATTAATTAAATACTTACCACATAATTGTTGGAAAAGTAGCTTCCTCCATAGCCTCAAAGATGAAGTTTAGCTCCTCATTGTAATGGCAAAACCCTCAAAAATCGTTTTTATAACTCAAATAATGCTTACAATGGGAATATAAACGCTCACAGGAATTTTGATACGCTTATAAGCGTTATTGTGAGTATTCAGTCTGTTACAGGTATTTAAAAAGAATGGAAAGAAGGACGGACTTCTCGCTAATGAACGACAGTTCTTCCTTGTAGTTTGTTCTTCTTCTTCGTTGATCAACAACAAAAATTTTCTTGTTCCTGTACACTTCTTCTTCGAGCTCTTGATTCTTTCTAAGCTTCACCCTATCGTCTCCCCCCACCCCCCCTCTGGACACCTCTAAGCTTCCAATTTATACTAATCACTACCAAAAACAACCCAAAAATCCCCTCCAAAACTTCTTCTAATTCTCGCAATTCCTTCCCGTGAAAAACAATTTTCTTTCCTGATTTGTTTTTCTTGCTCCGTTTAGTGATTCTATGATTAGAAGAATATTTAGATCTTTCTTCTTTTCTTCTTATTACCCAAATGACTTGATTTCCTAAAACAACTTTGAGAAGATTTCCAAAATTAAAGCTTGTTTCCATATTCAAGCTATTTCCTGTTTACGTGAGAATTGTTCCCGCCAACTTTTTTTCATTTAAAATTTGGGGTGTGGTTGCCTTTAACCAAAGTGTGGGTGCCTTAATCCAAGTTGAGGGTGCCTTTAACCAAAGTGTGGGTGCCTTAATCCAAGTTGAGGGTGCCTTTAACATTTCTACAAAAATACCTAAAAAGCAATAAAAAACCATAATAAGTACAAAATCGAATACTAACAATATATAAAATTGAGATCAAGTCGGACACAAAAATGTGTCTATCACACTCTGACTTTGATTTTAACCTCCTTAAGTTTTCTAGAAAGGATAAAAGCAGAAGAACCAGAAAGGTCCATAGACCAACATTCAGTTATAATATCTTTGCAATCCTTGTGATCAAGCCAAGGACCAACAAATTTGAAAGGGATCCTACCATAATTCCAGTTAGGATTACAATTTAGGAGGATAGGATTATGGTCAGAACCAATAGAAGGGAGGTTGGAAATAGTAGAGTGTGGAAATAAGTCTAACCAATTTTCAGAGGCGAAACCTCTATCAAGTCTCTATTCAGTTAGCATGTTATCATCCCTTCTATTAGTCCAGGTAAAGGGGTAAGCAGTATAACCCAATTCCATGAGATTTAGCTCCTAAATTTTATTACTAAAAATATTAGCTTCAGCTAGATCTAGGGATGTCTACCAAACTTCTCATGGTCATGAAGAACAAAACTAAAAAAATTCATGATCAACCAGAGGTGAGAGATATTAATAGATGTCTCCTAATATTTTGCCAAGTTTTAAGTTTATCTTTGGTAGTATATGGACTACTATAATAGCTATTGAAAAGCCAAGGGGGGTTATTAGCCGAAGAAATGATGGTGTTGATGTGATTTGGAGAGTGGTCCAGTATGGTAACCTATAGGGAATATTTCCATGCTAGACTAATACCACAAGTTGTGATAATATTTCCCTTAGGATCAACATACCAAAAATTGGTAACACCAATACTATCCAAAATAGTACTAAGGTTTTGAAATCTTTGTTTAGTTTCAGCCAAAAAAAAGATATCAAGGTTATGTTTATTTAAGATGTCGTTGAGATAATTACTAGTAATTTTTCTACCTAGACCTTGGCAATTTCCAAGCTAGAGAAGTGAAAAATTACCAGAAATAAGAAACCACAGGGTATATGAAAATGGTTATATTATAGCCTAGCATATATCTAAAGCTATAGTTGGACATATTATGTTGAGGATAGAATCGAGAGAGCCTAAGGTATAATTTGAGAAGCCAAATGTGGAAAATATAATGATTTGAGTCAAGAATATTACCTCAAGGGAGTTAATGTCCAAGAAGTCCACCTTTTTGGCAATAATCAGGTCAGCAGTGGCAACAGATTCCACATTCTGGTAGGAGAGGTTACCTTGGATAGCAGGTTGGGGAGAGTCTTTAACCTTCTTATGGTTGGCAACAGTGATTTCCATACAAATATTCTTTCTCTTGGTTTCAGAACAAGCCTTTGAATTAGTAGTATCACCTTTGCAGAAATCCATATCAAGCCTCCTTTAGCCCAGGCTTCCAACTTGGGAGTTTCATGATTTTCAATCATCTTAGCCTGAATCTCAGCAAGAGATCTTCAGGTTAGGAAGTGGATAGAGCACGGGGTATCTTAGGGAAGATGTAGTATTAATCATTGGTAGTATCTATGATATTTCCTTTCTATCTTGCAGCTCCTTTGAAACAACCCCAAAGGAAGAAAGATGGTCCACCCCCTTCAATATTGCAAGTAGAAAAATGATTAGGCCTCTTTTTAACATGCCAAACCCACTCATAAGACTTGTTAATAATCCTAAGAGAACTTAAGAACCACCACTCCAACCAAAATATTATGAAATTTAAAAAAAAAAATCCACTTTTAATGACAAGAGACCCAAATGTCCAATTAAATCCAATTTCTTCCTTGCCTGCACATAAGAAAAGATAAGTAACATCATTAGGATAGATTTTTCAAGAAATGAAACAACGGGAGTGATTAAACAACACAAAAAGAAATTAATAAGAGTTAGGAGGTAGAAAAAATATTGGGAACCGCTTGGTTTAATGAATTATAAACCGCTACAGTGGTTAGATAGGTGCATCTTCAAATCTTTTGATAAAAAGCAATTTAGGCATAACCAAAGCAGTTCATCTTCTTTTTTCAAGCACAACCCCTGCAACTCAAACTTCCTTCTTCTTCCAAAAATCCAAAAATTGATTAATAGTAGCTCGATATGCCTAGAGTTTTGTATGAAGATGAGGGCAATTTCCATGAGATCCCTGGAGTGATGGAGGAATGGGATCTTAATTGGCATCATGTGGATATAAACCCTGATTCCCTGCCTTATGGTATCCCATATCCTAATCGGTGTAGAATACCCTCGAGATTTTTAATGGCATTGGAAGACTCTTAGATATAATCGACTGGTGAAACTTGAAGAGAGTTGTGGTGGGTATCCTCTCGGTTTTGGTCCACTCCAAGAAACACTAAGAAGTATCAGAGCATTTGATTTCTGATGGTAATCCCAATGGTGCAAGAGGGGTTAGAGGCGCTGCAGGACAAAGAAGATCGTACTTTGCTAATAGTGTGTATGAGGCAGAGAGTGGAAGTGGAAGTGGTAGTGGTGGTGCCAGAGATGATGGATTGCTGAACAATTTTATTGTTCTTCAAGGGCTTGGAGGACTTGATTTTCCCCGTGAAAGAAGTCCAACAATTGCAGACACTACAAATGGAGATGCAAACAGATAGACCATTCTTTCCACTCATCCTCGACTTGGGGATTATGTGGTTACAGAAGGGATTGTAGTGGTAGCTGATAGGATTGTTGTTACAGGAGGTGTTCAGATGGGTTTTGATTCTGTGTGCATCCCCACCAATATCAGTCAGGTGATGAAAGCACATGCAGTTCCCATGAGGACTCAAGACAGGTATGCTACTGACGGGATGGTTTTTCCGGTGCTGGATGAATTTAATCCAGAAAATGGAAGTCTTGCAGCAACTGTAACCAGGGAAGCAAGAGCCAATGTCAACAATGATCTTGATGCAGAGACCAATGCTTCGAGTGCAGTTAATGCACCAAGGGTACCAGTTGTGCTCAACTTGCACCATCTCCACAACCTACAAATGCACCTCAAGAAACTCCAGAACAAACTCTTGTTGTTTTCAAACCAATAGTGGTGCAACGAGTATAACTTATCAGTGGACGAACTCGATATCTTCGACCATAATAGCAGCAACACCCCAGGCCTCTCAGGCAGCAGCGGCACTCTAATCCTCCAAGGCGACAGTAGGATCCACCACCCTCTATAACTCGAGTTAAGAAAAACAAACATAACTTTTTTTTAAAGGTTTTAAACACTTCCGGTTCAGAAACATCTTTTTGGGTAACATTTTGTTTTAACAAGCTCGAAGAACATCATTTAGACCTGGTAGTATTTGTGAAAAAACTTATGACTTGATAGTTGATTTGCAAATTCCTTATGAAGGTCAGGGGATCACAACTGATTTTGGAAGTCGGATAAATGTAGGGACAATTTATACCTTTGATTTGTGTGAATGTTTGTGGTTGTAGTTGAATTTTTCACATGGTTTTGAGAAGTAACCAAATAGAAACAGGGGGATTAAGAATTTTCAGGAACTCAATTAAGAGTAGGTAAGGGATTGTTGTTTGATTAAAGTTAACAGGGAGAGGGGGGACCAGAAGATCATAGGATATAGAATTGATCAAACTAGAATGAATACTAGTTTAATTTTTGCAATTAGAATAAGGTGGGGGTTTGGGTTTGGGTTTAATTGAGAGTTAGAGAGAATAAAACTAGTAGCTATGAAATTGAGGGGAAGGTATGGGTTTAGGTTTTCGGGGACATAGCAAATGAAGAGTTTAAGGTGTAGGGAATGCATTAGATGAATACCACTATAATAGGCATTAAAATTTAAAGAACTGATGATGTTTAAAGAAGATTTTTTCTGATGTTGAATGGGACCTTTTTGATTTTGAGAAAGAGATTGGTGATAATTGTTGTTGGTATTGGTTTCCTTGTGATTGTTTTTGAAATTAAATTTATGTTCTAAACTTCTAGCTTCCTTAGTGAGATGAATCATCTTTAGAGATTAAAGATCATGAAAATCCGACGAGATTTCCGGCCAACAAACGGCATAAAGTGCCGTTAGAGCATAAAAAATGTCTATATTACCGGCATAAGAGACCAGAAATCAGAGAAAGAGAGATAGGAGAGAGAGAGATGAAAGTTATCGACTTTGGTAATACCAAACAGTTAAAGACACGTGATAGCTTCATATTTAACACTTTGATAGCTAAGTAAAACAATTGGCTAAGTGTTTGGTTCGAGGTAGACTCACAAGAGCTCACTTAAGTACTACAAGTCTACAACAACTTACCACGACACCTTGGTACTGGAAGGAAATGCTAAAGGAAATCTACATGCTTCTACATCAAATC
Organism: Papaver californicum; assembly: GCA_023531435.1. NCBI lineage: Eukaryota > Viridiplantae > Streptophyta > Magnoliopsida > Ranunculales > Papaveraceae > Papaver > Papaver californicum. The sequence goes on from JAJJMC010011514.1 coordinate 1,942,380, forward strand.
CCACCGACAAGCTCACACATGGTGTATAAAAAAGCAAATCAAGTCGCGGATGCTCTCCAAACCAAGCCTTAAAAAACATACTCACAAATCTAATGACGGCTTCAACACATATTTGGGAACATATCTTCCATAATTTCCTTATTCATATTGTAACAAATGGTAGGAATATAGTTCAAACACCAAGAATTGTTTGTTGTGGCAACTAACCTATCAGTAATGAATATCCTTACTCAAAAAAAGGTTGACCGTGGGATGTGTCTCACAAGTTATCGCACGTGACATAGCTCCTTGAACTCCCAACAGATATACTAGCATGGGTAGTCTATGGGTTGGGTGGGTCTTAAGACTGCGTTAGGCAGACAAATCACGAGGCACCTCCCACGATAAACCTAGGATTTCCATTTTGGTTAAAACTTTACTTGAGTAAACGGGGAATCACATTGAGGTTTGAGGGTGTTTTAGTGGAAAAATAGATAAAAGGGTGAAAGGGTAAATCATAAAGAGAGATCAAAATCGTACAAGGCTAGCCTAAACCAAGTTGGTTCGGTCACAGATGAGGAGAAAGGTTGATCTTAGTGAGGGAAGGAAAAGGGGATGAGATCAGAGCTTGGTGAATTCTAGTCGAAGAACTCAATTTTATATAGAAAAGTTCAATTAGAGAAGATGAAGTTGTTTATGATAGTCCGATGAACTTTGATAAACTTTTTGTTTCACTTGTATTGGTTGGAGAGATAATGAAGTAGAGAACGTGCCCATTATTGCTGGAAAAAAATCTGAAACGGTAATATCCATTATTACAGGGAGAATTCTCGAAACCGTAATACCTATTAATCCCTCATCTAGTAACGTTCCACTTAATTCATTCTCATTATGGGTGTCCAGTTATACCTCACAGGCTATAAACCGCAGAACAATACCTTAATGAGTATCCCCCAGTGACATGTTTGATGTCTCGTAGATTTGATGGTTGGGTCACATGAATGATTTTTTCAATTAGTTAATTGAGTAAATTAACTATTAGTGTTAAGTCTAGTAAAGTTAGTAAGTCTAAGCTTTGAAGTGTGCAAGTTTGAAAGTGGTCGGTCTTAGAAATAGCACAAACTTGGAAGTGGCAAGTCTGGATGTGCGCAGGATTAGGAATGGCACAAGCTTGGAAGTGTTCAAAGTCAAGATTATGCAAAGGTTCTCAAGGACCGAGCAAGAATTTGTGTCATGCTTCTTGATGACTAAGCGGGATTTTCTCACTCCACCTTTATCAACAGTAGCTTCGGAGTCTTGTTTTAGTTCATGTGGGAGAATTTTGATCAAAAAGAAGAGCCGTTACCCCTAATATTTTGGATGCTTTGGTGTGTTCAAAGGATTAGAATGATTCTAGGAAGAAAAAAAAATAGATGGATGAAAATATGAGGATATCTTCTCAAGATTGGATGGTTAATTTTCCTGGCTTAATTGGGGGCTTGTAGAATTAATACGGGGCTGGAGGAAAAGAAAAAATAGGGTCATCCAATAGTAATACCCCTACCCCTTAGTCATATATTTTTATAGATGGCTAAACTACCCCCATTTGATTAACCCTAATACATGATTAGTTTAGTTAATTAATTAGATTAAATTAATTATATAGATTATGGTTAGGACTAAAATTAGATTAATTTTTTTCTTTTTTTTTTCTATCAATGGGGAAGAGGAGGGGATTTTAGAGATTCTTTAGAGGTCGTCATGGTCGTACATCATACCTTGACGACAAAACATATCCCATTACCAGTCTATGAAAAATCGTCATGGTCATATTTGATGACCATGACGACCCAAACCTCTTTTGAGGCGTCACTGTCCTTTATTTAAACCGTGACGACTCTCGAATTAGAATTCTTTGTATGAAATAACTGCTAGGGTCGCATCGGTGTGTACCAAATACCATAACGACTATAGATAGGGACGGCATGGTCGTTTCAAATATATCATGACGACACAAGCTGTAGAATTTGTTGATAAAGGATTTTGTAATTGCAAATTTATTAGAAGGAAAAGAAAATACATACATAGACCATAGAGAAAAGGCTTACATATATTATAAAGAAAACCATACATAGAAATTAAATGTATATTTTATAAGAATTTCATTGAAACGAAAATTAATACATCTTTCAATGCATAACATTTGAAGGAAAATAAATAGCATAGATCATAACATTTCCTTTAACCATTTATTCATATAGGGTGAAATCGTATACATTGTTTTCCAAGATGCGATAACAATCATCATGCTCAAACCTTTTGCCTTGGGTAACCTCATATCCTGCGCGAGCCATTTTCCACTAAAGGAAATAAATCGATTTAAGTTAGTATTAGTCAAAAAAAATTTGAATGAAATCATTATTAACATACTTACTCTTATCTCACTCGCCTTTGTGGGATGGGATTCCTTTACGGCTTTCATTTCCTCTTTAAAAGCTTCACATTCTCTGAAGACTTCTTGGAATCTATTCTTAACATTGTTGAGTGTTCTTGAACTACGATTTCTGTATAACGCCATGAAAATCTAAAAAACACGGTTCCACCAGAAATCAGAGTTGGATCCAAGATATGTTCGACATCTATAATCTCTATTTCCTTAAGCTCTTCTTCATGGGTTGTTCAAGTCACCCACACTCTAAATATCGCTATAACTTCACTGTCAGTGTACGTCATTGGTAATTTTCTTTTCTTTTTTTGATGAGGAAAAGAATAGAAATAATTTTAAAGTTTATATATATGGTTGGGATGAGGATGAAATAAAAACTTGGTCTTTTTATAGATCTTAAGAACCCAACGACTAGTTTTTTTGAAAAACATAGTCGTTGAGAGACCCCAACCGTATTGGTTGCAAGTCAAAAAAAAAAATGTTTATAGGGTTGTTATGCTCGTAATGTACAAAAATGACGATATAAAATCCACGTAAGCAGTGTCGTCAACCTGCTAAAATATTCCATGACGACCTTTGATAGTCGTCATGGTCTATAGTTTGTGACCATGACGGCCCTTCAAGCATAAGTTTTTCCTGGATGGTTTGTTATCAAGAGTCGTATCGGTTCACTACTAGGACAATGACGTCGAATAACTGCCATTATCTTGGAGGCATGTAGTCATCATGGTCGACACCAATATATCATGACGACCCTCTTATGAAGAATATTTTGATTCAGGATTTTGACGAGTTTGTTAGGGAAATTGTAATTACGATTTCATTAAAAGGAAAATAAAAGACTTACATAGATTATAAAGAAAATCCTTACATATCTTATAAATAAAACCATACATAGGATAGAAAAATAGGATTAAATTGAATCTAGATCATTGAAATACGCCAAATTTTCAGCCAACACTACATAGCAATTGTCATGCCGGAATATTTTACCACAGTCCGTCTTATATTGTTCATATGCATGTTGTTTCTGAAAAAGGAAATCAACAATAAGTTAGTATTATAATCAAATAGGATTTGATTAAAATCTAATTGACATTCACTTACTTGTTCCAAGGGTTGGAGTTGAGGATAACACGCGATCATGTTCGCCAAAGTCGTTCTAAAATTACAACATCGATCGTAGATCAATTCGAATCTTTCTTTCACGTCTACCATTGATCTGGATTTTTGATTGTCATCTAAAGCAACAAAAAACATGAAAATACGGTCCCAAAAATTTAACAATGTCCTATTTGTGTTGATGAGGAGTTCTTCGTCATGTTTTGTGACTACAACCCATGCTCTAACTGCGTTAACATCTTCTACGGGAGTGAATTTATCAACCATGATGAAGAAATTAGAAAAAAATAGAAAGCATTTGAAAGATTAGAAAGATGAGAGATAATAAGTGTTTATGAGGCATTATATGTTGAGAAGAAGGTTTCTTTTATAGAAATTAAAGACCCAACGACTATTTTTTTAAATTAAAGTAGCCAACTAGCCGTTACGTATATGTTAATAGGTGATAGGTTGTCTAGGATCGCCATGGTCGATACATTTAAAACAATGACGACACATATTATCTAATGAGTACCCAACCTAAGAATTTTTGTTTTTCCTGGATGTTTTTTAGTGATAGGGTCGCATCGGTTCGTAACTCAAACGCTGACGACTCAACCCTAGCGGCTAGTTCTTTTCCCCCAAAAAATAGTCGTTATGGATTTTTCTATATAAGGATGCTAACCTCATATTATATATTCATTTGAAAACTTTAACATTATACTCAAACTAAAAGTCTCTTCCAATGGGAAGTCCATCATCAACTACCAATTCACTTGAAGACATACTCAGAAGATGCAAATGAAAAAAACATCCATCATCAACTACTCAAATTAGTGTTATGGAAGAAGATAAACGCAAAAAAAAAAAAAAAAAAAAAAAAAACACATCATCATCAACTACAAAATCTATTAGTAATATGGAAGAAGAGATATGCAAGAGAAGCAAACCAATGACTTCCATCGAAAAGGAGGAACTCAAGAAACAAAGTTAAGATCAATTCCAACAAAGGGAAAGGTTAAAGTCCGCTGTGGATGAGATGGAATGGGTTAGGAATTATTACATCGACATGGATCTTCCCGAAGAAGATCGGGATGATGGTATATTTTGGAATATGGTAAAAACAAAACCGTATGTTCCCAAGGAGGACGCGAAGTGGAAGAGTCCACACCATGATTATAATACCGATTATGTTTGCAGAACGACCTTTCGTGTTAACAAGTTGTGCATCAAGTACAACGAGTTTCTCGCTAGGCACAGAGGGGATAATTTTACAGCACAGGAGGCATTTACCAAATGGAGAGGAAAGTCATTTTATTATTTCGAATCTTCCATGATAGTTGCGTCTCGTGCTGAAAAAATGAATAATATGTGATGTGTTTAGTAACACCAAGTTGGTCTACAAGTTTTTATCCTAGTTTTAATATTGCTTTCACGTTCTATTGTAGTACTAGTTATCCCAAGTTTGAATCTAATTATCTTATTAATCTAAGTATAAATGTTGTTCCATTTTGTATCATTATATATAGTCAGTGTCGATACCCATATACCATGACGAACCCATAGGTAAACCTCCAACACAGGTCTCTAAATAGCTCTTTCAGAATCGTTAATATTTCAAGTGTAAGGCCATAATGACTTCTTATCTAAATTTTAAAAAAAAATATGACCGTTGGGATTTTTTCTATAAAATACAACCCCCTTCTCTAGAAAAAACTGCCTCAAACCTCCTATTTTCACTTTTTATACATCTAATATTTGTCTTTGTTTTCATTTAAAAGTGAGACATCAATGTCAATAGCAGAATGGGAACCGGATGAAGATACGGATCTCGTTAAATCTCTCATTAAGGTGTTCCATGAACGTCGGGATGAAATATATTCAATGTTTTGGAAGAGAGTGAAAGAGTTCTATTATAAGAGCACCGCGAATCCCAAAAGCAGAAAATGGAGAGAATTAGTGTATCGATTCATCTACATCAAAAGTTCAATTCGAGAGTTCATTAAAGTTAGAAAAATGGTGAACGACCATCATCCACAAGCTCCTCTTACCGAAAAAATGAGTAACATACTAAAATTATATACCTTGTGTACCTTTCTCATGATTTTATGTTTGCAACTAAACATGTAATTCATTTTATTTAAGCTGGAACGATTTAATGGTCTATGGCGAATAAGAAATGGTGAAAGAAAGTTCATTCACGCAAGGTGTTATGGGGTATTGTACAATCGTTCTCGGAGGTTTATTGATGAAGTTTTAATGTGAAACATACATCGCCATCCATATTAAACATTATGTACTGCCAGATTGATGTAATGTTATTTTCTTAATGAAATTAATTTGCTTTTTATCTTTCCAAAAATGACCACAAATGCCTTCCAAATTGCATATAGAATAGTTATGGTCTATACACAAAGGACCAAGACGACCCTAGGCACCATCGAGTTGTTTTCCTGGATGTTTGTTATTTAGATCATATCGGTCTATACCAAACACATTGACGACACAAAGCTACCTTTATTTGGGTGAGAGGTTGTCGTCATGGACGACACCTTTAGACCATGACGACCCTAAACGCCAAATTTGGTTTTTTTTTCTGGATGTTTTGGTGCACCAGGATCGCATCGGTGTGTAACATAGTCCATGACGACACACACCAGTTATTTTTGGAAGAGTTATAGTCGTCATGGTTGATAACATAAACCATAACGACACCGAATGCAGATTTAGGTACTAAGTGTGTCATTGTTGTAGTCGTTAACCTGCTAAATTTGACCATGACGTCTCCAACTCTGGGAAATAATCTTCCAAATTGTGAGAGCATGGGTCGTTAACCTGCTAATTTTTTCCATGACGACTCTGTGTGTGCAAACTAAAGTCGTCATGGTCGATATATAAATACATGTACGACACTAACAATGATTAAGGCAGAAAAAAATTCAAATTCTCCAAAATAACGATGTTTTAACATAAATACCCTACTATAACATTGTCTCCATAGTAATATTGTCTTAAAGCAAATAAGGGTGTACCTTAGAACTGTAAATAAACTAGAATTCAAGTTAACGTTGTCTTAAATAAAACAACATGGTCTCAACCACGACCCCGTCCCCGACCCCTATTAGATGATCTTCGGCCTCGCTTTGATGCAGATCCTTCACTTCCACGACCTCGTCGAGCATCTCTTTGGCTCCCTTCGCCTTGTTCAGCACCTTCATATACTTGATCATCATCTCTTTGTCTTGGGTATCAAATCCTTCTCGGATAACTTGGGTAGACGGTTTCCGAAACCTCTTACTTGCACGAGCCATATCAGCATACATTTTACTTGCAGCGTGGTTTTCAACGTGTGTCAAGTAGTCAATGTACTCACCTTGTTGGTCAGGCGTCATTGATTGTCCCTTGGCCTATAGTCTCTTGATCACAATCTTTACTCGACCTCTCTATACATATAAAAATTGATATCGAGATCAACATACGTATAAGAGTATATATTTCAAAAAAGATATCAAGAAAGATAAAATACTTACAACAAGCTTTAGAATAGTAGATTCGGTTCTGTTGTCGGGTGCCGGAGTAGAGGAAGTACTCCCTTTCTTGCTTTTCCTCGCGTGAGTATTTATCCTTATCACACGGCCATGGGAGAATGTTTGGTACCATTACAAGTAACCCTCACTTTCCTCGTAACCTTCATTCACCTTATACCAAAAAGAGATGTCTACCTTTCTATCATGCCTAGCATCCCAATGATGGGTCCCGGGTAGAGGGTCGTAAACCACCACAATCGTAAAAGTATTAAAACTGCATTCATCAAAGTTGAGTCGGAACTTTGGTACATAATCCTCACCACGTGGATCTTAAATATACCCAAGTTGGCGCATTACTCTCAAAGGATCATACATTGAGAACTCGGTTGGGTGACATGTTGCCTAAACTTTCTCGCAAAGCTAACAACACGGACTTATGATCCTTCTCCTGACCCCATATGAACATGTATTTCGTCCCTCTTGGTTGAGCAATGGCTCATGCCTCGTTCAGTTTGACGTGTACCTTGTCTTTGAACAATGAGAGAAAATGCTTGTAAATCCAAACCTATACATTTATCAAAAACAATAAAACAAGTATTCGTCAAACAAGACATTGAAAAATAATAATAAATCATCCCACAAGTTAATAAGATCACTTCAATTACCTAAAGTAGTGTAGTATTCCCGTTGATTTGAGAAGTTCATTCCCTAGATGTTTTTGTTAGCTCCTCGTTCATGTGAGCTACGATGGCAGTCCCCCACGAGTATTTAACCATATTTTCCACGCTGACATTGTTAGCTGAGCTGTCGGGAAACATCATAAACTCTAACACGTACAAAAGATAACCGGCAGCAGCAGCACGAACCTGAACCACAAAGAGGAGTCCATTATCTCTTTCTTTTTGTAGTGTCCCAGAATATTTGTCCCTCAACTGCAGAAGATTGAACTCTCTCCTCCGGTACTTTGGCCATTTCACCAACATGTCGTTCGTCTCCTCTACATCCCAGCCAAACAATGCCTTGGCCAATTCATAAATTTTATGCCAAGGAAGTTGTTTCTTGTAGTTGGTCATGGTGGATTTTCCTTCGACCTGGAGCCCTAGAATCTTCTCTGCATCGTGAGGAGTAAAAGCCATCTCGCCAAAGGGGAATTGGAAGCAATCGACTTCAAGGTAAAACCTCTCACATAAGCAAGAAAGCGCGACCCTATCACAATCAATGACAGAGTTCTCTACGGTAGGATACAAACTGGAGTTCTCGATTAACGCTTTAACTCTTGCACATTCTCCTTCTAGGGGCCAAAACACTATTTTTACGTACGAAGACTGGAGTATGAAAAGACGAGTTGCATTCGTACGATCCTACCAATTAGGGAGAGAAAAAATACAATAAGAAAACATTCAATGACAACAACAAGTTGAAAAGCAAAGTTGAGATTGTTATGATGGTCTGATGGATGGTACGAGCCCACGAGCCGGGATATGCAAATAGAACCTTCCCTCCATCTAAGGGTATGCCTTCAACATTTCGACCACGTTCAACACCCAGGATCAAGTGTGGTTTGGGAACGTACCTTGCAAGTGGGGATTTTACCTTGCCCTTGTCCTCCGCCTCTGTTTGCACCCATTCCTCATCATTATCACCACCACCACCACCAAAACCACCATCATCACCACCATCACTATCTCCACCTGCACCATCACCCCCACCACCACCAACATTGGTGTCATAAACATCATCTTTCAGTTTGTTCGTTGTCATGGTATGAAGTCGCAGATGGAATAGAGGAGGCAGAAGAAGAAGGGGAATCCACTGGTTCTATATCTTGGTTTGCGCATTCACGGAGAACAAACAGTATCTCATTCGGATGTTTTCCACGATATGGTCCAGCCGCCAAGAATTTCTCATGGCGGGGAGGTTTCGAAGGAGGAATGGGTAAATGTTTATCTTTCTCTTTATTTTTGTTTTTAAGCATCCTACAATTGAAAAACATAAAATCAAAAAAACATAACCAACATTCATAAACTAAGTAGAAAGGTAATTACGTCCTAAATATTCGACACTAATGACCCTAGTTAAACCATGACGACCATATAGATAAACGGTAACGACCCATGGTTTTATATAAACTGATGTCATTAGGGTTTAAAACACAAACCGATACGGCGCTAATACACTATGTCTACATGAAAAATAAACAATAAGGGGCATGGTTTTAGGTAATACAATAACTACACTAGACGGGCCCTTCATCTTCAATGAAAATATACAGTAAGGGTCGTCACATTCCCAAATGAAAGACCATGACGAATTTTCATAAATTTCGCATGCATATGAAAAGTCGTCATGGTATGTATATTGCGACCATGACGGCCCTCTTTCTGAAACTGCACTTTTGCGGTTACAAAACTAATTTTACACTCAAAACACACATACAAACAATCACAACAAGTATAGTAATGAGTTTTAGTTACTTACTATCTCATTGGGGTCATTTCTGCTTCACGGTTTAACTCTTCGGTGCTTTTGTCGCTCCACTTTCCTTTTAGTCTCTCTACGATTTTAGGGTTATCTTATTTTTCTTTGATAATGTTTCGTATGAGCCATGTTTGTAGAAGAAATTAATCGTCGATCAAAGTTTTCGAATCAACGATTACGATGATGAATTGGGTTCGAAAAAAATGGTCATTTAGGTAAGAGGAGAGGGAGAGAGGTGGAGTGATTTTCTGTTTTTTGATTTTAGATTGAATGGAGGCTTATAGATTAAGTATAATAGAATTTTAGGATTAGTTATTAGAGAAGGATAATTTAGTATTTACACCATCTTTTGATATCCCCCTATGATTTTGGGAGTGTGTTAAGATTTCCAATAGCCCCCTATTAATTCTACAAGCTCCCAATTAAATCAGATTAATTTGTCACCGATAGGTATGTAAAAATAGTAACCTCTTGTTTTGTTTTAGTTCTTGTAACTGTTATTTTTTTTGTTAAGATACATTTAATTCATTCTAAAATGTTTGTTCAACATGTGATTCCACTTTTTTGACATGGACCTTGCGGAGCCATGAAAGCTTAAAAGTATTTTTTGTGTTGCCGATTAGCTTTGCATGGTAGGGGAGAGCATATGAATCCAGACCCGCCAATCTGACCAAATCTACCCGCAGTTTGGCGGATGGACACCCAACCCGTTTATGGACGGGTTGAACATGGATATATTTTTAAAATCCACTAAATGATGGATTGGGTACGGGTGCAAGCATAGAAATCCATTGGATATCCACACCCTCTATATTTAAGGGTAAATAGGAAATTTATAAAATACAAAGAGACATATGTGTATTTTGCAGGCACTATATAACTTCTAATGTTTCTATTCTAACCTAGTTGTACCGATTATCCAAATTGGCAAGCAAGCAGTACTAAATATACTATTTAAATTTTACTTTTAGTTGTTGGGATGACATTATTATTGACATTATTATTATTTTAACATTGTTATGTTATAATAATTTAATATATTCTTTAAATTTCAGTAATTTAATGTTTAAATTAGTTTTTTCGGTAACATGTTAACTATTTTTATTTTTCCTGATAAAAAATATAAAATCCGTGGATTTACCCGTATCCAATCCGCTCACTCGCCCATCCATGGATGTCTAATACACAGGTGATGGATTGGACAAAATACAAACCTAACATCCGTTATTTTAATGGGTTGGATTTAGGTGGCATCAAATCCACAGATACTACCCGTTGCTTACCCCTGATACATGGATTGTGCAGATAGTTTGTAAAGCTATATTTTGGATGAACATTTATCAAATATTTTCCCTTGCCCAACAGGGTGTTATAGTCCGGTGAAATGGCATATTTTGAATGTATAGAGCTTGTGTTTCTGCTGAATATTTGTTTCATTTGTTTTCTTTTTCTTATTCTATTTTGTTAACGGTATACTATGTTTCTTCAACTTGTAAGTTGGACAGGTTCACAGGTCACGTGTGTTTTTCATATCAATATATATAAGTTTTTTGTTATATTATTATTTAATGGAACATTTTCTTTTTATGACAATGATCCAATTTTATTCTTGATGGGGTATTTGTTTTTATTAGTTCAGCGTGTTAGTCGGGTAACTGAAGTAATTTCAAATGATTTTTTAACTGAGCTACTGAAATTATGTATAACACGTGTGCCAATACGGCACAACACGGTTATTCATGGGGTGTGTCCATGTATTATGTTGTGCCAAACTTTTAATAAAACACAACATTACACATAGCAAACAAAACACATGTTTTCCTATATCGGATTATACTGGACAGACACCTTTTACACCTCTACTACAGAAATCACTGATTCACTATCATTATTTACATTCACCAAATGTATCCTAACTTAAAGGAAGACGCATGACCTATAAAGTCTCTAGTGATGCATAGCAAATAAAATAAGCAAGGCTGCTCGGCTTATAGTGATCTTGTGAGATTAAGTGAAGCAAAAGAAATCATTAACAAGCCAAAGATGAATAAAACCCATACTAAAATTAAAGGAAAATTGGGCCAACAAGTGAACCCATTGAAAGTGGAACCTACTACTAATGTGTGTGACTATTAGATTCCCAAACAAAATACTGAAGTATTTGGAAGCAAAGAAAAAAGCTTATTAGATTTGTTAGAATGTCAACTTCAAACAGACAATTTATAGTCAAGACAGTATTCATCAGCATTCACCAAAAATTTAATCAAAATGTGAAAATGTCCATAACTAAACATTATTTAAAGAATTTCATTTCTTTCCCACAGATCATAGCAGGACTAAAAACAAAAGCAACTTCTCGGACACATTTGCAGTTGTTTACCAACACTATACCAATAAATCATGTCACCGAATCCCATTAAATCGTCTTAATGTTCTCATCTTTCCACTCATTCTTGTAATATTAGGAAATGAGTGCCAACAAAAAATCTACATGAAAGTAGAATGTGGATTTGATCGTAATGCATTTACCCTTTTTTTCTTCTTCTTCTTTTTTGGTTTGCCATGTTTTAAGAGTTCCATATTGCAGTTGTAGATGACTTTCTAATAACGTGGTATAGTTTTTGACATAGTACTGATACCCATACTGAGAAATCGATATTCTTTCATTACAAATCTGCCGACCAAAGGCAAAAAGTGTCAAATTGATGTGGACATGCAAATCCAAATGTGATCAACAACTATTTGATGCATATTTGAAAGTTTTTTCAAGACTGTTACAGAAGATTATCAAATTTTACGAGAAATTATCGAATTCTATATGATTAAAAAATTATTCTTACTTGACACTAGTGATATCTTGGAATTTGGTAACCCCTGTACACCTTTGTTGTTTTTTTTTCCTAGAAGAACTACATGTAATGATGGACAACTGGGGACGAGGAGACAACTACCGGGTGCTGATATGTACCCAACTAGGCATATGGGGTTGCTTGAATCTCACTTTTGGTTGCTAAATTGATGCTATTAGGTATTCATGCATGCAACACTTTAAAATTCCAATAAACAAATAAGTATCAATTATGAAATATGGGTTCAATTTAGCATTAGTATGGAAATCTGTTATTAGTTTCTATTCGAATCTTCCTAACTTAGCTTTCCAAAAAATGACAAAGAATTATTTTGATTTTTTATTTCAAAATTCTTATTATCTTTTGATTTCTTAAATTCTATTTTTTCCTTTGGTTAATTCTACTTTTTCTCTTCTATATAAGTAAAACCCAGGGATGGGGACTAAAGAAAGACGAGTTCATTTCTCTCACTTTTTCTTACTCTCTAAAAGAGTATACCTACTGTGTATTTTTGTTTGGGAAGATCGAAATATGGAGCTAATAACTACAAAGAAATTGTGTTTGTGTTTGCTGATGGTGTCCATCATTTTGTGTAGAGGAGAAGGACAATTGAGCGAGAACTACTATGCCCAAACTTGCCCGAACTTAGAATCTGTCATAAGACAAGCCGTGTTATCGAAATTTTTCCAGACTTTCACCACCGTTCCTGCCACTCTACGCCTGTTTTTTCCATGATTGCTTCGTTGAGGTATACCATAGCTAAATCTCATTCTAGTATGTTTTCAGCATTAAAGATATGGATATCTTCTTTGGTTTTCAATTTTGTCTCCTACCATTTCATGGTCAACTTACTGCGATGCATTTAAAACTTATGGTTTTTAATATCTCCGTAAGGAATTTTGTGACACTTATGTGGAAACTAATAACAAAGGTTGCTTAAATTCATTGTAGCTTTAGAAGTTATGTTCTAGGCCGGCGCACCTCCCCTATGTGCATAGTGTATAGTTTAGTATTCGTAACTAGCTCAAATACTGGAGGCTTTTGTTTTGTTAAATTGCATCACTTGCTAACCCTGGATTGAGTTCTCATATTTTGTTTCAAACTCATGTCGTAGAATATCAAACTCTATGAAACTTTTTAACGACCTTTGTAATGATTTTGACCTTGTCGACGTGCCTCTCTCCGGTGCTAAATATACTTGGGATAGACCGCCAAATAAGAAGAGTAAGATCGACCGTTTTCTCGTCTCTCCGGATTGGGAAATGCATTTCCCAAATATTGCTCTCAAGCGTCATGCAAGACCTTTTTCGGATCACTTCCCTATTGAGATAGGTGCAATGGACTCGGATTGGGGTGCTCGCCCCTTTCGTTTTCAACTAGCTTGGCTTGAAGACACTAACATTATTCCCTTAATGAAAGAATGGTGGGAGTCCTTTTTCTTTGTAGGTACGGCCAGCGAATGTTTCGCAAAAAAGCTAAACGCTTTAAAGGAGAATTTAAAGGTGTGGAACAAAGAAGTTTTTGGGTGCATTAACAAGGCTATGGACATGGCGCTTACCAAGATGAAAGAGTTGGACGATCTAGATGATGGGAGGGGTCTCACCGTAGAGGAAGAAGACTTGTTAGTGACGGCAAAGGTGGATTTCGAGTTGGCCCATAGGCGTCAAAGCGTAATGTTGAGACAAAAATCTAGAATTAGATACCTAAGAGATGGGGATCGCAACACAAGGTTTTTCCATAGAATGGTGAAGGGTCATAGAGCATCAAACAACATCACCAATCTTCGTATTAATGGTAGGTGGACCGATAACAAAGAGGAAATTAAGATGGGCATTGCATATCATTTTGAGCATGCTTTTAAGGAGACTTCTAACTTTCGTCCTAGAATCAAAAACATGTGTCTCAAGAAGATTGATGAGAAAGCCCGTTTATGGTTGGAAAGGACTTTTAGTGAAGAGGAAGTGAAAAACGCAATTAAAAGCTTGGGAATAGACCGTGCACCGGGACCGGATGGTTAACCCATGAAGTTCTTTATTGTTTGTTGGGAATTTATTAAAGAAGATTTGATGAAGGTTTTCAAGGAATTCCATGACCTCAATATTCTCCATTCGTCCTTAAAAAACAATTTCATCGCTCTCATTCCAAAGAAGGTGAACATCGAGGAAGTTAAAGATTTTCGACCTATTAGTCTTATCGGGAGTGTTTACAAAATCATTTCTAAGTGTTTGGCGGATCGTCTAAAGGTATATCTTCCTTCTTTAATCTCCTCGTCCCAATCTAGCTTTATTAAAGGTAGACAAATCCTTGATGGAGTTTTGATAGCAAATGAATATGTGGATTCTAGACTCCGTCAAAAACTTCCGGGTTTGGTTTGCAAGCTAGATTTTGAGAAGGCTTTTGATAACGTAAATTGGAAATTTCTCAACGAAGTTCTTTTTAAAATGGGCTTTGGTGATGTTTGGAGGGCTTGGATTAGAAATTGTTTAACTTTCTCTAAATTCTCGGTTCTTGTCAATGGTTCGTCCTATGGATATTTTGGTAGCGAAAAGGGTCTTCGGCAAGGAGATCCTCTATCCCCCTTTCTCTTCACAATTGTGGGTGAAGTCTTAAGTTGTATGTTGAGCAAAGCTCAAGAATTTGATCAAATTTCGGGGTTTTCGGTAAAGGAAGGAGGAACAAAAATTAATCATTTGCAATTCGCCGACGACACCATCATTTTTCTCGATGCGAAGGAGGATCAAGTCGCTACCCTCCGTTATCTTCTTCTTTGTTTTGAGCTAACTTCGGGCTTGAAGATCAATTTCTCTAAGAGTAGCTTATACGGAGTAGCGGTGGAAGAGAGCATTGAAAATTATGCAAATTTGTTGGGATGCAAATTCGAAAGCTTTCCTAGTATATACCTTGGTCTTCCGTTAGGTGGCAAAGTAGGAGGATCTCAAAAATGGGAAAAAACACTCGATATTTGTGCGAAAAGGATTGCTCGTTGGAACGGAAAAGTGATATCAAAAGCGGGTAAGTCAATTCTTGCCAAAAGCATTCTAGGGAGCTTACCAATTTACTACTTTTCTCTTTTTCTTGCTCCTTGCGCCATAACTAAGGAAATGGATAAGGTGGTGAGGAATTTTTTATGGGACGATGATCATAACACAAAAAGAATTCATAATGTTGGTTGGATTACGGTATCAAAATCAAAAGAAAAAGGAGGTCTTGGTATTAGAAGATCGAAATTAGTGAACTCGGCTTTGTTAAAAAAATAGTGGTGGCGGTTTGGCTTTGAGAAAGATGCTTTGTGGAGGAAGATTATAGTTTAAAATTTGGTGAAACATCAAACGGTTGGGAAACTCTCCAACCTAAAGGTTCAAAAGGAGGTAGCCTTTGGTATAACATCTACAAAGAGTTAGAAGATTTCAATAAACATATCAAATTCAAGGTTGGCGCGGGTGAGGAAACTAGATTTTGGGAAGATGTTCGGATAAGGGATAAAAAACTATGTGATATGTTTCCTTTGGCTTATGAAGCCTCAAGGACCAAGGAGCTCGTGGTAGCACGCATGTTCGATGTAGTTGACGGCGAGATAGTTTAGAAATTTATGGCTAGACAAAGGTATTCTCAAACCATCTCAAATGAAGTCTCAAGCATTTCATTTTTTCTATCTTCTTTCAATTTTCAAGAAGGAGCTTCGGATACACGTGTTTGGGACGGAAATATCAATGGTCAATATACGGTTAAAGAGGGCATGAAGGTCGGAGAGGAACAAGCAACGCCAACTTTCACTATAGATGTTGTGTGGAGCCGGAATTACCCATGCAAAATCAACTTTTTTCTTTGGCTCCTTGCTCATGATAGGGTAATGACAAAAGACAAGCTCATCAGGAGGGGCATGGAGGTTTCTAGCCTTTGTTGCTTTTGTGGCGAAATTGACGAGACAAGTGAGCATCTTTTTTATGATTGTTGGAGGATCCGAAGGATTTGGGATTACTTTAGCGAAGGGTCGAGAAATAATTGGAGTTATAACTCCAATGTATCCATAAACGTAAATTCTTGGAAGCTCAATTGGGGTGACGATCGCCTTAGTCAAATTTGTAACAACATCCCGGTTGCTATTTCGTGGACTATTTGGAGGGAGCGCAATACAAGAGTTTTCGCAAACAAAAGAAAAAGATTGGAAAGTATAATTAGAAGCGTTAAAATTCAAGCTTTCTTTTGGGCCGAATCGAACACTAAAATGCTAGGTCTAACCGCCAATATGGTCATAGCCCTTTGGGACTCACTATTTCGACCCCATTGATGTATGTCTTATGTTTTTATTTTCATGTTTTTCCTCTTTATTTCTTTGTCCCTTTTAGTTAGTTTTTGTTAGTGTTCATTGGGTTGAGGTACCCCTAAGTACCTCCTCTTTTTCAATGAATTTTCTCTTGATCGATCAAAAAAAAAAAAAAAATATTTTGTTTCAATTTGGAGGGATGTGATGCCTCAGTTATGATTGCATCGCCAAACAACGATGCAGAAAAAGACTCACCGGATAATCTATCCCTTGCTGGAGATGGATTTGACACTGTCATTAAAGCTAAGCAAGCAGTCGAAGCTTCATGTCCTGGTGTAGTATCTTGTGCTGATGTTTTAGTTATTGCTGCTCGTGATGTTGTTGTTCTGGTAAGCTTCAGGGAAAAGTTTCCCTTTAACAGAGACTCTGCCCAAAGGTTATTGATAATTTTAATAGCCAACAACTCACATTCTGTTCTTCGATATTGGTGAACAGGCAGGGGGACCTTCTTTCAACGTGGAACTGGGACGTCGAGACGGTCTTGTCTCTAAAGCATCCAGAGTTGCTGGAAATCTTCCAGAGCCAGACTCACATCTAGATGAACTGAACTCCATGTTTAGAAAACACAACCTCGACCAAACTGATATGATAGCACTTTCTGGTGCCCATACTCTCGGTTTCTCTCATTGCGAACGCATTTCAAAACGTCTCTACTCATTCAGTCCTTCACAAATTGACCCCTCTCTGGATTCAAATTACGCACAACAGCTACTCTCTGATTGCCCTACAGATGTAGATCCAAATATCGCCATAAATATGGACCCAGTATCTCCCCGAAGATTTGATAATATGTATTATCAAAATCTGGTCCAAGGCAAAGGACTTTTCACTTCTGATCAGGTTTTATACACAAACCCAGCTTCTCGAGATACAGTGGATGAATTTGCCAGGAACACGTTTAACTTCAATAGAGCTTTTTCAAATGCGATGGTGAAACTCGGAAGAGTGGGTGTGAAGACAGGAAACCAGGGAGAAATTAGGAGAGACTGCATTGCCTTCAATTCTTGAAGATTAAATGAGCTATACTTTGAATAGACAACCACGATAAGGGGCTGCGCATCAGTAGTTAGGAGTTATTTATCCTGGCCATTTTGAGGGCGACCAAAACTCAATTTAGGGCGACTAATAAAACGAAATAAGATCATTGTGAAGTAAAATCAATATATCCTTTATCCATATATTTTCTATAATAGCTAATTTATACTTGTTTAATTAGTGTTAATATTGATTAATTAGATAATTCATTTGGAATTAGTTACCGTTAGATGATGATTTTGAGTTATAGTTTTGGAATAGAAATTAAGAGTTTTAGATTGATTTAGTTGACTTATAGTTTTGAATAATCGGTAGGATCGTGATTTTTATCTATACCGATTGTAGGTGTCGCCCCAAATTGAATTTCTCAAAACTTCCAAAATTTCTAACTCTTCATCTTTCACAATCGGTAGGAACTAAAAATTTATATCTACCGATGTAGCCTGAATTAGATTAAACTTTAAAATTTTAAACTTTGTAATCGCTAGTTTAAAGTTCAATTTTATCTACCGATTATAATGGTTTTTTTGTCCAGGACTTTTCTTTCCATAATCGGTAGTTAGTGAACATAAATAACTACCGATTGTGCTTAATCGGTAGCACAGGAAATTAATAACTACCGATTGTATGTAATCGGTAGTTTAGAAATGTAGTTATCTACCGATTATGCCGATTTTACTTAACATCTAACTTCATAATATTATTTCAACATCCGAAGAAAAACTTGTTCAAATAAACTTACTACATATTGTTCATTAAACTTGTTCAAAAAAACTAAAAACATCCGGAAAAAACGAAACAAAACACATCATAGAAAAATTCTCATGAAATTCTTCCACTCCTTGTTATTCTCGACTTGGTCCTAGTTTCAACCCGCTTCTTCTTCTTCTTCTCCTTCCCCTTAGGATCAGCAACAACTTCATCATCCTGAACTGGACCTATATACTCTCCAGATTCATTGTAGTATGGGCTTATGCCCGAGAAGTCTTTCTCCCTGAAAAAGAGTCGAAGATCAAAATCTGGATCAGCCGCTATCCTTCAATTCATTTCTGCCTCAGATCCTTCAGCCGAAGATGAAATATCAACCCAATTGAAGGGATTGTCAGGACCGTTCCACCAACAATCAGGATCCTTCATCATTTGGAGAAATCCAATCGTCCAGCATCATTTGATATATTTCTACATCAGAAACTCCTTTCGGCAAATTAAAAAGAGGACGAGAAAGCAATTCAGCCTTTCGAGCCGGAGAAAGACCGTCATCGGAATCATCTTCATCCATAACCCTAATGAACATACCCAAACATTGATTATTAACTAACAACAAAATAGCTATTATAAAAATAAACAAAATCACACAATTGGTAGTTAAAAATATGAAATATCAACCGATTACACACAATCGGTAGGTCGTATTTTTAGTAGATGTCTGATTGTATAATCGGTAGATACAATTATGCAATACCTACCGATTGTGCATGATGTTCTTCAGGAATGATGAACTAGAGGCACAATCGGTAGATAAATTCGTCATATTTCTACCGATTATGCGTTGTTTCATAAAATTCTAAACAAGAATTATCATTATTTCTTCAAAGTAATGACTAAAAACATAAAAGTTGGATGTAACTTACTTTTCCTTTCCCTTCTTTGATTGGGTAGGAACATTTTTTGGTCGGAGGGGAAGTTCATCGGAATCGGTTGACGAATTGATTTCAATGATTTTGGACTCCTCTATCACCATCTTTTCCTTTCCCTTCTTTGATTGTTTAGGTAAAGATTTTGGAGACATTTTCAATAAAGAATGGGAGTAAAGGGAGTATAAGAATCGGTAGAGGAAAAAAATGGAAAAGGTGGTTGTTTTAGTTGAGAATAGGTAGAGGTAGAGGCAAAGGTAGAGAAGAAAATGAGAAGAAAAAGAGGCGCGAATAGGTAGAGAAGAAGAAGAATTAGGTTTTGGTTTATAAACCTAGCGTTTTACACTATTATTATATTAATTATTATTTTACATTGTCTTAGAAAAATCCTTTCTGCTTTAGCGGGGTGGACGAACCTTAAACAGGTTGAATCTGTCCATTACCTTAACGATATTGAAATGAGCTTCGTAACGGTAATTTGATCGTTTCCATCGTCGCCATTCCTCGAGAGATCTCGTTATAACTTCATCATTAGTTTCACCCCTCAAACGATATCGATTGACAAGATAAGTTAAATTCACAACTGGATCAACTTCTCTGCCTATAGAATGAAATCGACAAAAAAGATCAGCTTCATTACGGTTATTGGGGTTCCCGGTGTCAACACAAAAATATTCGTGAACACTATCCAAATAACTCATACTCATTACACCATTTTTCCTAAGTTCTTCTCATCGCTTCGGATAGAATTGCACGTAGCACCTACATAACGATAAATCTTCTTCTACGGTGAACGGTTGAGCCATTAATCTATACGATTATTTCTTCGATGTTGGAGAGTTAAAATGTATTGGAGGTGCTTAAATGAGAAGAGGTCACCCTCCTTATATAGATTAGAGTCTTAACGGCTCTTTTTTTCAAAAAAAAAAAAAGAATCGTTGAGGACTGGTGTAACAAGAGTGTACAGAAAATATGTACACTAAGTTCGTACGAATATTAACAATCGGAAGTTTTTGGATCACCATTATCTACCGATTTTAACAATCGGTAATCTAACAAATATTTTTACTACCGATTATAATGTGTAGCCCCAAATTAGAAATCGAAAAAATTATCAAAATTCCAACATTTTGAACATTCATAATCGGTAGGTAAATATTTTCTTAAACTACTGATTATGAAAGTTGCCCCAAATTGGAAATCGTAAAAAATTTCAGAATTCCAACATTTTGAAAATGCATAATCGGTAGATTAAGATTTTCTTAAACTATCGATTGTGAAAGTTTCCCCAAATTGGAAATCGCAAAATTTTTCAATTTTTCCAACATATTGAAAATGCATAATCGGTAGTTTAATATTTTCTTAAACTACCAATTATGAAAGCTGCCCCAAATTGGAAATTGAAAAAAAAATCAAAATCCCAACATTTTGAAAATGCATAATCGGTAGTTTAAGATTTTCTTAAACTACCGATTATGAAAGTTGCCCCAAATTGGAAATCACAAAATTTATCAATTTTTCCAACATTTTGAAAATGCATAATCGGTAGTTTAAGTTTTCTTAAACTACCGATTATGAAAGTTGCCCCAAATTGGAAATCCCAAAAAGTTTCAATTTTTCCAACATTTTGAAAATGCATAATCGGTAGTCTTAAACTACCGATTATGGTGTAAAATGTATCCAGGAACAGGCAGTTCCTGGGGTAAGGGTAATCCGTAGATATTTAAACTACCGATTGTATAACACTAACACAATCGGTTGGTTGTTATCTACCGATTGTTGATGAAAATGCATAATTGGTAGGTGTTTCAAACCAATTATCTACCGATTAAAATGTAGAATTTGAACAAAATAACTTGTTAAAAATAATTCTCTTGCAATTCAATTGATAACTCATAATAAGAACATAAAATGCTTTCAAATGTTAGACATATAAAACCAGTAATATTAAACGCCAGAGACATATCCATAAAGTAAACAACCACAATAACTTTTTTGGTTTTGGTACGAGGAGAACGAGGACCAGGGGCTAACAATCTTTCAGCATCAGCGGCATTGGCTTCACCCTCATGGGCATTTGCTTCAGTAGCAGCACTCGTTGAACAGCGAGATCTTTTAGTGTGCTTTGATGTTAGCCTCTTAGGCTTATTCTCAGATTTCTCCCCAAACTTGCTAGCATGGGCTTTATTATCAATGTTGTCAATGAGGTTTTTATGATCTATCATCATCTTCTCAATTGATGAAGGCATTCCCGCATTTATGCAACCAGCTATCTTCTTTGAGAAAAATGCAAACCTTTGTTTCTGTTTTTAGGCAATAATAATCAAACGATTATTATCTAAAATATTGAGCCGTAATACTAAAATCAAAAGGAAATAACATTACGTACCAGCCTTTCATAGCCAGAGGGTTTGTCTTTGATGATGCAACTATATTTGGGCACCCTGGTGGTCTTTCCTTTATCTTCACGGATCACATGAAGATGAGAATGCTGCCGGTACCATATCATATAGCGTGGATCTGCTTCATCACGTCGGGTGACAGGTCTCCCCTCGTTGACCATAGATTGCATCTTGTTGTTCCAATGTTCAACGGATGGGTTGTTAGAGTAAAATACTGTGATAGAGTCCTTACCACAAGTAGAATTCTCGACGTCCGACTGGAACCTGCCCCTGAAACGACTCCAAGGTTCTTCTTGGGCATAACCTAATTGACGCATCACCCTTATGGCATCATTGTACATGACATATCCAGTGGGATGCCAAAAGGGTCCATAGTAGAATGACAACTCAGACCTTCACGCTATGTGACCACTAGCTCGGTCTTCCCTGTAGGGATCAAAGCATACATCTTTGGACGCCATCGAGTCTAATTTCCTCCTCAAAGAAATCAACTCCTGCTCCTTAGTCCTTGAATGGTTGCCCTCAAAGATGTATTTCGTGCCTCGGGGTGTTCCTTTCTCCCATGTCGGATTCTCTTTGGCCAACTCGAGGGACGGGAAGTGGTCATAGATCCATATCTAGTGTACATATCAAACCAAGTATGAGAAAATTGATTCTTAAAAGAGGAAAAAATAAATAACAATCAAACCATCAATGGAGTTACCAAAATACATGTAGTAAGCTCACGTTCCCGGCAATTTGGCTAGTTTGTTCCCTGGATGCCTTTCTCATCTCTTCCATCAAGAACGCATGACATACGGTGCCCCACCAATAGTCACGAACTTTTTGGAGGGGATGCAAAAGTTGTAGGAGGTTCGCGTCGACCCGGTTTCCACTACCATTGGGGAAAATTACACATCCCAAAAAACAGAGAAGATATGCAGTGGATGCAGCTTTGACCTGGTCATCGCTAAACTCTGGGTTCAGCTCTTCCTTAGCCTTGGTGCCTCTGAACATTTTCATCAGTTGAACCATATTGAATTGCCTGGTTTTGTAAGGAGCGCACCGTTTGAACTCTTCCTCGGATGTCGCTCGATCACGACCAAGGAACCTCTCAGTGTAAAAATAAAGTTGTTCCCATCTAAACTGCTTCACATAATCAAACTTCACCGCCGTACCATGGTCAGTGAGACTTAGAATATGCACCACATCATCGGGGGTGATCGTTATCTCTCCCCATGGCATACGGAAGGTATCGGTCTCAGGATACATCCTCTCCATGAAGGCCGATATCGACACCCGGTCGTGATGTAACATTGAATTCTCAGCATCCGTATATAGCCCCGAGTGCAGTATAATTTGCTGGAACCGTTCACACTCACCTTCCAACGGCCAATCGTTCATCTTTGCTGGTGCAGCCGTAGGTTTGAATAGACGGACCGTATTAGAATGGTCCTAATATACACGACGAATTAAAAAATAATTTGAATAACAGATAACATTTCTACGAATAAAAAGATAATATGTTAAGAATGGTGTTTTATAATTATTACTTCTGTTGAGTAAATCTCTTTGGTCCAAAAGTCTTTGTACCCAAACAATAGATCTCTTCCATCTCTTGGGAGGACATGGATTTGGCCTTCTTGAATACCCTTCATCTTCAAAGAGCCGGGGACCTTGTGTCCTCCTTTCTTCTTAGCTTGCTTCTTTGTACCACTTCTTCTTCTTGTCTACCACTTGGTCCTCCTTCATCAAAGTATCTATCTTGTGGAGCACTTGGTTCTCCTTCTTCTTTGTTTCTACTTCTTAGAACACTTGGTTGAGTTCCTTCGGTTATAAAAATTCCGCTAGCGCTCTTTTGTCTTCTTGCACTAGAAGTAACCTTCTTACCCCCTTCACGACGAGACCCCGTAAGAATTGTATCGTTGGAATGCTTAGCTCGCCTTTCCCTTCTATGATTGACAAGATAAATAAAGAACAATTATTTCCAACAAGACACCGTTAAATCAGTACATAATCGGTAGACAAAGTACATTAAACTCACCCAATTGTTCATAATCGGTAGTTAAAAAAACAACGTAACTACCGATTGTGCATAATCGGTAGCTCGGGCTCTACATTATCTACCGATTATGCATAAAAAATGGAACAGAAATGTCTATGGACACATGTACAGTCGGTAGTTACATAAAAAAATTAACTACCGATTATGTGTAAATTTGGGTCCAGGAATATAATCGGTAGTTTATGACAAATATAACTACCGATTATGGTTGATTGTTTTTGAGGAATCTTAACTTACCCAATCAGAAGTTTAACCCTATACGAAACTATCGATTATGCCTAAATTTTGGTCCAAGAATATAATCGGTAGTTTGTGACTAAACATAACTACCGATTGTGCATGATGTTCATGAGCAATGAAGAACAATAATATAATCGGTAGTTAAATACAAACACGAAACTACCGATTATGACATCTAACCTAAAACCCTTGATATTCTAGTGACTAATTCATTCGATTGAATCAATAAAACACAAATAATGGTAAACCCTTACCTTATTGGAGCCATTATAAAGTTCTGGAGAGGATGATTGTCGGAATCGGTCTCCGTTTCTAGGTCACCATCTTCACGTTCTTCGTGTTCTTCGTTTCGTTCTTCAACAATCTCTTTATTTCTTATTCTCTCGGCAAAATCCAGCCACTCTGTATTAGCAGGTTGACGTGTTGGTTGCTTCTTTCTTGCTATTTTTAGATTGTAATAACAAAGATGAATTGGTTTACGATTAATCGGTTGAAGATGAATTTGAGTTGTGCCACAATCGGTAGTTTGAAAACAATAGAAGAAGAAGAGAAATCAGATAGAATCGGTAGAGAAGAAGGTGAGAATGGTTTAGGGTTAGGGTTTTAAATTTTTATTAGTGAAAGATTTTATGGTAATTGTTTGATTACTGAGAGGGTAATTACGTATTTTTACATACCACTAGGTTACCCCATAGCCACATCTATGAAATTGAGTTAAAAAAATCGCCCCAAATTAATTTTTGATCGCCCTTAAAATGACCAGGTTATTTATACTCATTTCATGTCATTCTAGTTTCTTTCCTGGAATATTGCCAACTTGCAGTCGAGTGAAAAAAAATTTATCAGTAATAATCAAATGATCTAGTTAAGTTAATGCAATGAATATGGAAATTATTGGGTGGTTGCAAACTACTACACGTAAAGAGAATGAGGAAATGTGAACAAGATTCTTTATTTCTCCATAATGTTCGACGAATCAGAGAGTAAAGAAAACATGTAATGAAGATCTCATTAACCTTTTGTCATATTATTACCAATGAAACCGCAGATTTTGCTTTAGCACGGTTGGGGTTTAGAAGAACGATAACCGAATGCAAATTTGCCTTGGACAATAATTTGACAAAATTAACACAGACCATGTTGAACGGTATATGCAGCACCTCTTATTCTTCTCTTCATTTCTATGTTTTCAGTCATGATCGCACACAACTTAAATATCATACTTTTAGGCTGAAGTAGGGTTTATCTCAGGACTTTCAATTCATTGCAGCAGATAAATCACAACACAGACAAATATGATAATTAAAAGAGGATCAAGTGGAAAGAAAGAAATTAGTCGAGAGTTTCAAACTAAATTTTCCTGCTGTTTGAACTGGAATAATTGATAATGTTTAAGTATCTTCTTTCAACAAGCTCTTCTCTCCAGGGCCTGGAGCAGCATGAAAATCACAGCTAGAACCAAACCGCAAGCAAGTAGGGACTCCTGTGGTTTGCTGCGTTTACACATGCAATCATATATTGAACCTAATTCTACACACTGTTCAGCTGCATCTTAACAGCATATAATCAGTTCTAGCAAACAAATCCAATCTCCTGGACTAAATAACCAGCTTAGTGACTACTACCCAGTGCAGGTCTTCCCCTGTTTTATAAATCAACCAATTGCCACAGAAGCCCAATGCTATTTTCAATGTCAAACACATAACACAAATAAATAAGCTAAGAGGAGCAAGATCATATACGTCTCACTAAGCTATGATGAAATTGATTAAAAAAATGTCAGTGACACAAGTAGAAATCAGATCAACATGATTTATTACATACTTCAGCTGAAGAAAGATAAACCAGGTAGCAGAACATACCTCATGGAGTTATTCATGATGTAAGTTATCTGCCCTCCTCTGCCATCAACATTTGACCGCAAAGGAGAAGCTTACAGACCACAATACCCTACCAGCATAGTAAAAACATGATTTCTTCTGACAATTCCACATTTTACGGAACTTGAAATGCATTGACAAAAATGATGGAGATGATGGGACGAAAAACAGTTACGCACTACTACACTAATCATGAGTCATAACAAATATGAATCTGAAAGGTCTTCTCACTTGAGAGTAAACATAGCTATGACCTGACAACTCTTATGAGTTATAACATTATGGTGCCACCCTACAAACCAAATACAATATAGTGATAACTGAATCTACCTTACCTAACATTATGCTTGATTAACTTGATGAAACTGCCACCATGAACAATGAGATTGTAGACGGGAAACCAACATATCTATACAGTCAAGGAAACGAGATAGATTAAGATCTAAAATGATCATATGCCATTCTCTGCACCCTACCCTTACGGCCTTACCTAGTACATGGTTGAGCTACACTGGAAAGATAGTCATATTGTTAAGGTGTTTCCGAAACGGAGGATGCGAACATCCGATTTAAGTGACTACATTTCTACAGTGATCATTCTCTGAACCTACACTAACCTTAGTTAAGGTTTGAGCATGTTCAATAATTCATCGAACTATATATCCAGAACAAAATGATAAATCATAACATACTTTCCTTCTATCCAGCTTCATGACACAACCTACATGTTTCTGGAACAACACCATCCACTACAACTGTTTTCTAGAACAGTTCTCATTTCCCCTAATACATTTTCCAGTTTGTATCTCCTCAGTGTCACTAACTCTAGATTGAATGCTAATGAGCTTACACAAAACCTACCTAAGAGCCCCACAATACAAAACCCCATTAATACAAATTTAATCAAATGAACAACGAAACTGAAATAAACAAAACATCACAAACACATCTCGAGCAATCATTCACATATTAACATATAAATTCTTAAAACACACAACTAATTGTGGAACAACACACATTGTTAACAAGCACCAGTATTTATAAAATCCCTTATCATACCCTAAAAATCACATAACTAAATGAAAACCCATGGAATTTTAATCTCTACAGGGAATCAGAAGGATTATGTTCCACAACATACCCACTAATACCCTCCAAATTACCATGATTTTGTGCACTTCCTCCTCCTCCGCCGCCATAGGCACCACCATCATCACTCTGCCAAACAGATTGCCACGCCTGTGAAGGCTGATGTTCATAAACCCCATGATCCATTCCTCCAACCATTGCTGGTCTACCAATAGCAACACCCCCAACACCTCCTCCTTTTACAACCTCTTCCTCTCTAGGTACAATATCCACCAAAAAATCAAAAATATCAGTCCTAGTAATAGCAGCAGAAATATCATTCTTCTGTAATGTTCTTCTCTTGTTTTCTTCAGCATGTAACCATGAACGTATAGTGAGCTCAAGTATGAATAGTTCACAAGCTTTAGAGAATAAGATTGGTGCTTCGGCTGATATCATTCGTACATCTTCATCTGCTTTCATGATCTTCTTGATTCTTGCTAATGGGAGTTGATGGTTCTTGAAATCATTGATTTGTTCTATTTCTTGTCTTTGGTATGATAAGAACATTTGGATTTTTTGGGTTTGTTGTTGCATTAGGGATTCAAATGATTGTTGTGTTGAAGGAATCATTGGGTAGGGGGATATTGATGATTGGGGTAATGATTGGTTATGATTAGGGTTCATTAGTTGTTTGTTGTTGTCCATTGTTGATGAAATTGGAGGATTCAGGTGGAAAATGTTGAGACAAGTGGAGATTCTTGATTTGAGAAAAGGAGGCTGTAGAATTGGGGATATGTACTTTACCCTAGTTTTAGTTTTGATGCGAGGAGGGAGGGGTAACTATTGTGGACTAACCAGGATCGATCTCACGGTTGTGAATCTGGGTGTATGGTAGTTCCGGAGTATGGAAGCTAATTTTGATTTAGCCCAAGACCTTTGACCGGCCCTATTGGCTACGACCAACACAACTAGCTCAACCTCTGTCCTGTACTGACCTTTGAATCCCCGAAAATACTTTATAGATCCCGTTTTTTGACATCAAAATAATATCCCGTCTACATGTTGTATAGATATTGGCCCATTAATTCAGGATCCATCGTGGATCATTAAGGATTATCATTGTAGATCTAGAGTTTAGATGCAAACCACATAGAGGTGTAAAATCTTGGTGTAAAATCTTGGAGGCTTCCTAGCACTGTCTTTGAATCCCATCTCAACCCCATTTTAAAAATAAAAACTCATACCTTACATGTTACTCATAAAAACTGAGGCAGAGATGGATACGAAAAATATCCGTAGGAAACGGATTTAGCCTGGGTTACTTATGATAGAGTACTGTTAATTAGAGGGGAAAAATGGATTTGAGAAGGGAAAAAAGTGGGATGGAATTAAATTTTTTATTACACATAATAGACTTAACTAAGTAATTTATGCATATTAATCATATTTTTAATCTAAAATTATTTTCGGATTACTTGATCCTCACATTAAACACCTATATTTTTACTCGTCTTGAAGATTCTACGATCAACAGCCATTTGAAATATAAAAATCATGGAGGAAAATTTGTAATGTGATGAACCTATTCCTCTATTCCAAGAAACCTACCGATAATTATAAATCTTGATGTTGACAATCCATCCTCTAAATTGAGTTTCCTTGGTTCTCAAAATTTAAGTCTTATTCCTTCCACAATACAATTGGTAAAATTACATTTACATTTGAGTTCTATTTTAACTATCAAGGGTTTTGATCGTGACGTTTTTGAAGTGATATTACAAGAGATATTTAGAACTTTGTAAATAATAAAATTTTAATATAAGATTCGTTTCTTTAAAATATCAAATTTTTCATCATCTTTCTTTATTTCTTGATCTCTAATGGAAGTTATGGAAAAAGAGGTAAGATTTGTAGTGCCATTGCTTCTAACGGGCCGGTCTATCTTTGTTTGTATCCCCCTGAAGAGTGCTCTATCAACGGTTCTTGTGGAGGGATTTCGAATTCATTGCTACCCTCCCATTTCTAGAAAAGGTATGGAAAAAATCCCAGATTTGACTTGACTATTAAAATAGCCCATTAAAGACTTTGGAGTGGAACCGAAAAAGGAATAGCACTGAAAAGGGATTCAGTTGGAAGAGATTCATTCTTCAATTAGATCCTTAGAACTTCGATATATTCACCTCAAACAATAATAATAATATAAGCAGTGCATTTTAAAATTCTAAATGTATAAAATCCAACTTAAATCGGAAAATAAAAGAAATAATTAATACACAAATTACTATTATGACTCTTTTCACTTTTATACATACATATATTAGATGAGATTTAAAGGTCTAGCGTATACCTTAGTCGTATTGATCTTATACACCATCTCAGCACAAGCATCCTAAAATCAACAAGCATATCTTTATGGAATCCAATTTCACCGGATTTGTATGGGCTAAATGTAACATTTACCTTGACATGGCTACCTACTCTGCAAATGACATCTCTGGATGTTGTATCAAATGGTTTAAGAAAAACAATTGCCATTCTCATCGGGGAATTTGGGCTCGAATATGTGTTAATATATGTTAGTTCTATAGGAGTCCAGGTGTGAAGTCATTTTTCAGGAAAAAAAAACAAACTGTGTTATACGGGAGTTCAAATCATCAGTCATTTGAGTTTCAGTACCTCTTGCAAGGAAGCTAATAAACCTGGAAGTAGAGTTACAAACAAGTCATTTTTAATAAATACCTGATTTTCTTCTATCTTACTAGATATGATAAGACCATTGAATTTACTGGAATTGGTATTTCTATTCAAACTCCTACATGAACTACCATTATAAAGATAAGCTTCTCATCCAGAATCCACTCCAGGGATGAGGGAGACAGCTTAGCTACTTTGGAGGCTTTCAAGTGGGCTAGTATTTTGAAGTGCAGTAAAATAAATTTTGTCAGTACAAACAGAAATCTCAACAAGGGAGGGACTAGAAATAGCTCCTCAGGCAAACCAACAACACAGTGGATGTTTAAATTAGCTTTATGGAAAATTTTAGAAACATATTTTGTACGGAGTAGATGGTGGGTTTTTGACAAGGATAAAATAGTAAAATTATCTCTCAAGACTCGAGTCTGAGAAATATTAGATTTTAAAATTCTGCAAAGAATTTCTAGACAGGTGTTTATCCTACCCTCTCTCATGTGCTTATCCATGAATTCTCTCAATATGTATAGCCAACTACATACATAATCAAAATTAATGGATTGAATCAACATTCATTACTGTACAAAATCATCAGAACAACACTGATGCTTACTACAACGTTCCCAAATGTGTATGATTTTTATATAAAATATCAAGCTCCTAGATGGATTGCCCTCTAGTATAGAGCAATTTGAGTATCATTTGGTATTATATTCCACAACTGAATTCCTAAAAATTACCCTATATCGATATTCACGCTCAACTGATCAATATTGACTTACTAAAATACCTATATAGCTTTATATAGGAGATTACATATGAATTTATTTGATTAAAATACCACAGTTGTACTTAGATTCAAAGTTAAAATTGTTCCAAACACAATTTTCATAGCTTCTACTAGCTAAAAACCCAACCTCAGTCATATTAATGCTTGCTTAAAGAGACAACTAATGTGGATGGGTGAAAAGAATTCAATTTACCTTGCTTAAAGAGACAACTAATGTGGATGGGTGAAAAGAATTCAATTTAGGGTTTTTGCAACACTTATAAGCGTCTCAAACGACCAAAGAACACTTTCAAACCCTAATTTAGAAAAGGGATGTGCTTTTACCTTTGATGCCCCCAACTTGTGCGCCTTAGCTAAATAACTAAGATCGTGTGTTTTGCTCCTAGGGAAAAACTCGTGTGTCTTCACTCAAAAACCAAACTTACACGTCCTACTTCTTTCCAAACTTGGCGTTTTACTCTTTCGCCCTCAACGTGTGAGCCTTAGTACAAAGAGTAAAAACGTGATGTCTTAGCTCTTTTTCAAATTAGGTGTTTTGACTTTTTTACCCTAAACTTGCACTTCTTAGGTAAAAGAGGAGAGCTTGTGCGTCTTTGCTCCAAAAGAAAAACTCAAGCGTCAACATCTCTCTTGTTTAAACAAAACGTTTTGACCTTTTTACCCTAACTTGTGCTTCTTAGGTAAAAGAGGAGAGATTGTGCGTTTTTGCTCCAGAAGCAAACTCGTGCGTCAATGTTCTTGTCTGAACAGTGCATTTTACTTTTTTGCCCTCAACGTGTGAGCCTTAGTATAAAGAGTAAAACCGTATATGTCTTGCATCTTCGACCAAACTAAGCTGTGTTTTATTCATTTAACCTTAACTTGTGCTTCTTAGGTCAAAGAAGCAAACTCGTGCATCTTAACTCATAGGAAAGCTCGTGGTTTTTGTTTCAATGGGAAAAACTTGTGTAGCTTAGCATACTTCTTTCAACTAGGGAGGCTTAGTTAATCCTTTCAACTAGGGAACCTTAACGTCAGCTTCTAATACTTGCTTATTAGGGTTTGTTGCACACATACGATATTCAAAATCCTAATTTTTTTGTCAAAGGCCATGCTAGGTATCATTTTTTATGTGTGGCCTCTCACGCATATATTTTCACGTGTGTCCTCTCACACATATAATTTTATGTGAGGCCTCTCACACATATATTTTTGTATGTTGCCTCACATACATTTTTCTCATGCTCAGCAGCATACACTCATTTTACAAAATAAGTATGTCAATGCAAATTGACCTAGTTGAACATCAAGTTCCTCACAAATAAAATAACTATATATTTTATTTTATTCTGTCAAGACTCATCAGCCTAGTCAAGTTAGACAGGTCTTCAGTAAAAAGACTAAGCAAGTCTCCTTTGACTTAATATTATTAGTAGTACTTAATACTACAAAAATTGCACAAGACATCAAATGTCACAAATGGGGGGATATTCATTGGGGTATTGGTCTGGTGGTCTACGGCATGTAGTGCAACAATGCACCCACTACAGAGAAAACTCTGGAAAGTTCGAGCAACAGTTGAGTAGAAGAGTAATAAGTTGAGCAACCGTCCATTCAACCTTAATCGAAGTGGGGAGAAGTTGTCAACACTTTCTTCACCTTCTCCACTTAACCACTACTCAACCATCGATATTTTCTTCCAGAGAAGAGGACATCTGAACGTTTACAATAGCTACGACTATAAAATAGATTTCTCAATCTATTGAAAACAGGAAGTCTGAGTTGAACAAGAATTCTAAGTCGAACTTTGAGACAAGTCTAACATTAGAAAAATTCAAATCGAACAACTTGATCATTCAACCTTCTCCTACAAAGAATTGTTCATAGCTATTTACACCAACCACATCCCACAGAGTCTGATACTCTGACCTCAACATTTCTCTCGCTTCCCTCCCTAAGACCAACCCTTCTCATTTGTGACTGAAGCAAGACTAGAACGGTCATCGCTTGGTTTAGGTAAGGATTGTACAGATTGGTCTCTCGAATCTAAATAAAGTACTTCACAATACAAATGTTTAAGGATTGACGAATTGTCACCTGCTTACCCCACTTTTCCTGAATTGCCCTTTAATTCGTTTTCCCCACAAACAAGAGTTAAATTACAAAAACTCAAAACACTTAGCCACTCTGGATGGACTGGGTAGTTCTCAACATCTCCCAAATTATTAGCTTGATGATTCGCAGCTTGCTGCTTATTTTTAATTTCGTTTATATTTTTTTATTGTAAAATATATATATATATACCTTAGTCGTCTTTATACTTTATCAAAAGAATTGAAGAAGACAATAGAAAACATCAAATAAATTTCTTATGAATTCTTTTATATTTTATTCTTATTAGTTTTAATCATATGATTAGTATATAGTACGATCCTATGATCTAAATTAAAAACCTTAAACCCTATATTTTGGTTTCTTTATCTTTATCTGTATCCTTAAAATATTATAGAGATCCTTCACTATTTTTCTTCAAATTCGAAGACCGGGTAGGGAACCTTCAAAAATAAATAGACAACTCACTCTAACTTTCATAATTCACTCTTATTGTATTATCCAATTGTTATTACATGTCACTGATTCTTATAATAGATACCTAGACCTATTAAATAATTTACCTCAAAATGCCAATATTGTTAAATAATGAAAAGAATATTTAATTAAGATAATATTATTGATAATTAATTTTTCGTTGTTATAGTACAATTGCTATTAATTCTAAAAAAACTTAAATAACATGAAATGAAAAGATTAATACTAGTATTAGTTAAATACCTACTAAAACAAACGATAACTACAAATCATGTTACTAGTTTCTACTAATAGTACATTATATTTACTAATAGTTTAACGATCTTGAATATCCGCATGACTATTAGTATAGTATCATGATCTGAGCAGACGGCACATGATCTGAGCATACGGCACTTTACGTGACCCGAATCTAGGCGCCTGACGACTTAAATTTCCCCATTTTTAACTAAGATAAAAACTCAAGGATGAGATAGAGAGAAAAGGGATGATAAGATTTGAAAGAAAGAAGATAAAAAAACGTTTGTTGTTGGAAAATAAAAGGAGGACGACACGTGTAAGACGATTAAAGAAGGAGTCAGTGGTACTAAGAAGAACGAGAAGCACACAATCAAAGCCGTATGAAAGGATCGAAAAAGGACAGATGTGAAAGACTGAGTAAATCCCTGCATGTTTGACACATAAGATCGGGAAAGTAGTATCACATTGATCGAAACAGAGAGCATTAAATGCTTATTGAACGGGAAAGTAAGAGTAATAATGAACGTGGAGCGGGAAAGTAAGGGTAATAATGACTCTGGAACGGGAAAGTAAAGGCAATAATTACTTTTATTTACTTTAACCACATGGTTGACACATGTGATCGGGACAAAGATGATTTTCAAAGAACGAAGAGTACGTGTTAATCATACAAGGTAACGGACCAAAAAGTAAAAAGCATGACCTGTCAACCATACAATCATCCCGATCCAAAGATAATAAGGAGAACGAAAGAAGGTATCGAGACAAGAGGGACCCATTAGATAATCTATAAATAGAAGAGAGCATTTAACAGAGAAGGGGTCGGAAAATTAAAAGAAGAAGAGGCTAAGGAAGAGTAATCAGAGAAGAAGGAAAAAGATCATTAGGTATGTATTCATTGTGTAAGATACTATTTAAAAGTTTCACTATCATGATTCATCTTCTATACTTAAAAAGATTATGAATTTGAGACTGTAATTTGATCAGATATTTGATTTGTAAATAAATGGTTAATTGAAATCTTTCTCATTAATTGATTTTAAAGAGGATTCTGTGTATCAAAATGTTAGTTAAAATCTTTCTATTTACTGTTTTTCATCAAATCATTGGCTGTTGATGTCAATGGGAATTTTAGCATAAACACCTGCTTCGGATGAATCATTAATTCTCTTACCACTCTTACGTCTTGTTTGGTTGGAAGAATAGAATCCTAAAAAATCAATTGCGGGGTAATCCAATTTTTAAAATTGAACTCCAAGGTTTAAATTCAAATTCAAAAGATAAACTTTTGATTCAGGTAATTCAATTACTTTTATTTTTACTACGGAATCCAATTACATTGCATTGTTGGACTAGGGCAATGGAAATCTATTATTTTAAAGGGAATCGAATTTTTAGAAATCAAAAAGTTTAATTGCACAAAGTTGATTTATCTTGTTTGGTTCAAATAATTAAGCACATTCTCTAGAAAGTAGATTACATAGCCTTCAATTCTCTAAACTAAACATGCTATCTATATATCTCTTCGTGTTACTCGTCAAACCCACCATTTTCATTCGGTATTGAATTGAATCATTTGCATATTCATTCTTGTTTTGTTTTCTAGTTTGAGGTGCGGGTCAAGATATGAATGCCCTTTACAATGACATTCCAAAAATAAGATTGATACCCAACATCCCCCAGTATAATCCTCAACAACTGCTTGTTTAGAAATGTGTCGCTTACTAAAATTGTTAAATTGACCAAATCATATCACCAACACATGATATTTTAAACATTTCGTATGGAATCACAACACAAAAACCATAGGAATCCAGATACAAAAGCAGTAAAAGCACATTAGGTGTTTTATTAAATCCTTTAATTTCTTGAGCATAATCTATGGCTAAATTCTCTACAGTGTGATCTTTGTTATCAAAAGATGACTGGTTTGTTTTCGTGCTCGTGTGAATACCACGATGTCATATATGTCATACAAATTAGTAATTATTGATAAACAAAAAAGTAATACTTGTAACCTTTAGTAACATAACAAAAACATAAGGAGTCTTGAGGATGCATGAAAAACCTTTCTCCTGCCAGCAAAGATAAAATGTGTCTTCAAATAGTGGTAACAGAGTTTCCTTTTAAACTACAACTAATACATCAAATCTCTTAATAACTAACAACACATATTCAAAAGATATGAACAACAAAAGATTAGTTTGGCCCCAGGCCCCCAACGTAGTAAATTCCGAACATATATGAACTTACATCGAAAACTGTAATCTCTAGGGGAACAAATGCGGAAACAAAGTGCGTTTTTTTGGTCATTTTTATTTTGATGCTAAATTATGAGTCGTAAACATCTTGTTTACCACAACAATGTGATATATTATGAGTGTGCGTCAATCTCAATAGCATTAAAAAAGTAGGATTATCATTTGATATCACTACTATGAGCCGTTTTAATGGCAGGTCTATCTATTAGGCCTGATTTAACCGGATGTCTTTTTTTATAAAAATTAAAAAGGTTGACCTAAATCTTTTCATATGGTCCATCTGCACGTGTATTTAGAAACTGATTTTTTCAATATACCCAATATACCCAGAATATTCTAGATATATAACAAATGTATAACTAAATCCTATTTCATTTTCTCTCTGGAAGTTGTGTTCATTTCAACCTCTCCGATCCAAACTCGAGAGTTGCATATTTTTTTAGGGCTTTCATCTACAAACGCTAGATTAGCTATTTTCGATCTTATATTTGGCAATCCAAAAATATATCATCTTCCCAGTTTTTTTGTTCTTTCTCCCCCATTGAAAACAATCAAAAAGAGTTAGGGTTAGGGTTCTCGTTATGGACGGTGGAAGAAGAAATTAATATAATCAAAAATCATAATATCAGCCGATGCAATCGGTGGTGGAAGATACGTTGGGTAGAAGTGGCGAAAGAGGTTGTAGCGTTGAAGAAAAAGCTACGATGGGTAGAAAACATTATATGTTGGGGTTAGTGGAATAACCGCCCACCTCATTCTGGGAAGTTTCTGGAATCTTCCAGATTATTACTCGACTATCTCTATAACCGCTCCAACTTACCACTCACTCTATAACTTCCTTGTCATAGGGTGTTTTCCACGCCCATGTTTCCGTAAACCTCCAGACCAAACCCCATGTTTTATCCCCATGTGATATGATTTTGATATCTCGTAAGAGTTGGTGGAGTCGTGGCTTCAAAGCCACGAGTCTTGTTGTAAAATAATGTCTCTAGTGGACTTTATATCAACTTTGTCGTAGTAATGGCTTAAATAATTGCGTTAGCTTGAGCGAGAGAGAAAAAGGGTGCTAGCTCGAGCAAATAATGCATGGCAGCATCAAGGCACGGCAGCAGCGAATGGAGCGTGGGTGGTAGCGTAAAACTTGGCACAGCAACATGGACACGAAACGTGGAAGCAACAAGGCATGGAGCTGGGGAAGCAAGGCATGAATCTGGGACAGCAAGGCACGGAGCTGGGACAACAAGTCACGAAACTGAGGAGCGTGTGTGTGTGGGGGGGCCTTCACTCAGCGCAAGCCCCGGCGCTAACGCTATTGGCCCCAGCGCTGGCCTTGGCGCTAGCGCTTCTAGCCTCAGCGCTAGGCTGGCCTTAGCATTGTAGCTTGCGCTTAGTAAAGGGTTTTGTGTTTTTTATCTTTGTTGCTTTTATTGACTTTGTTGTCTTGATTATTTTGGCACATGTGCTAGAAGCGTAGCTAGGGATTACTAAAACCTGAATTTGTTGTTATCAGGCTATAGCATATATGTTATTATTTATTGACATTGACTAATGCTGTAACCATGACCATGGTCTATTTGGGGTTTCTCAATATTGTGAGACTTAATTGTTTGGCATTTATGTCAAACTTTTGTGCAGTGCATACAAAACACCTTCAAGAGATTCAGCCCTGGAAGTTTATAATTTTAAAATTATGCTTGATATGACTCTGTAATCAGATGGTATACTGATAAGCATTTAATTCATACATTTTTACCACTTAATCTATATTTGTTAGTGCCCATTTTTATAGTAATCTATTATTTTTATGCTTTTATAGGTTAGTCACATAATTTTCGATATTACGAATAAATATTACTAAACGGGCTAAATTGCTATGGAATTCACCTGCTTGCTTGCATTGCTAATTACGGACGTGGTCAGTGAAATGGTTTTAGTCTGGAGAGTAAATGAAGAATGAATGAAGTTGGATGATCGGTCATTGGTTAGATTAAGTATAGAAAAGAAAGGCAGACAAAGTCTGAGCTGGTGAAAGGAGTCAGTAGGCTATTGATAGGAATTCTAACGTGGTGAAACAAAAGGTGGGTCTGCTGCTCAATTTCTTTGTTGTGGAACAAAGACTGCGTCTAGGGCTGTTTGGCACGTGGAGTTGAAGCAAAATAGGTGGTTCGGTGGTCAGGTAGATATAGTAGGAGTTTGGTGGTAGCTTTTGTTGATAGTGACTTGAGCAAAGACCTAGGTTAAATATAAAAGAAGACCTAGCGGAGAGAGACGGTGGAGACGGGTGAAGGCTATAAAAAAAGAGAGAAGGGGGCTGACAACAGATAGAGAAAAGTAGGGGAGGCGTAGACTTTTAGCTTTTCTTTTGGGTTGTACAGAGGGGAGAGAATACGGAGGCTAGGGAGGAGGTTGGTGGGTTTCTGTACAGGAGACAGAGGTTAGACTGTTGAGTAAAGACTATGACAGTTGCAGAAGCGGTGAGATAGGGAGAGGTGAAAGGGAGAGAAGGAAGAAAAGGTAGAGAGAGGGGAGCTCTTTTCAGTTCTGTTTTTGAGGAACTTTGTTCGAGGTATCATCTAGGAGTTTGGGTTGGCGGCTAGTTTTGGGGAATCGTTTTTTGTTGGATTAAACTTGGATTTTCAGGAGGAAAGAGGTGGAGTTTGTCTTCTGGGGTTTTCTGTTGAGCACCGTAAACCATAGAAAGAGGACGGCTGTAAAGCGCATAAAATGATGCAGAGAAGTTGAAACCACTGCTATGTCTTACTAATTTTGTAGCTAGGGTTTATGTTAATTATTTTCTACTCTTGTTAATTATTTTCATGGGTTTTGAGAAACCCACTGCCGTGTCTTACTAATTTTGTAGCTAGGGTTTATGTTGAAACCACTTAAAAGTTTTAGATCAATTAAATCAAATTATTTGATACAAACTATTATGATTTGAATAGATTGATTACTGATTTTGATTTATTGATTTAATGATAAAAATTGGTTGTTGCTTCACCTGTTCTGTACAATACAGTAACCTATGCGCAGAATTAATAGGAGAGCAAATATATTTGTCTACTTATTAGATATTTCATGCTTGGATTAAATCCTTAGATGGGGTATGCTTAGAATATCCAGGTATGATTTGTGAACCTATAATTAGTTTCGTATAATTTTCTCGCTAACACAATTAGATGGTGTATGCTGAGAATTAGAGTTTTTGATATGCCATGCTTAGAGCGTCCCGGTGACATTTGCGACTCTAATACATATAATAGGTGATGTCGATAGAACGAACAATGGATAAATATTCAGGAGTTATGTTTCACTTCAGTAATTAAATAGAAATAGTGGTGGATACTGAAAACCCTGGTTATTGTTTCTGCCATTTGATTTATTTTATTAGTTTAGTTTATTTCTTATTTTCTCGCTCATTAGAATTTCTGAAAAATCCAAAAATATTGTTTCTGATTAGTTTATTAAGAATATTGATTGCAGTATTGTCCTCGCTCCCTGTGGGTTTAACCCGTACTTGTCGATGTCTGCATTGTAGACACCGTGTGATTGCGGTTTATTTATATAGGGTATTCTAAAATCCTATCATATACATCTATTTAGCACTTTTGTTCAGATATGGTGTTTCTTTTATCCTGAATGTTTACGATTTTGTATAATCAGTATGTTCTATTTTATACAAATAGTTTGCATGGATGCACATGAAATAACAAGGTTTTTGTTACACAAAGCTCTGAAATTTCTCTGGTACATATATGTGCCAAAGAGATACAGAGCTAGTTTAGCCATGAGTTGAATATGTGTTCTCAATTCTCTTGCGGAATATGAGATAGTAGTAATGTTCATAATTCTGATGCTCTTCAGAAATTAGCATATATTTACTTCATGTTTCTGCAGATAGACGAAAAACAGCACTATTAAGGGGAATATTACAGTTTTCTCCCTTGTCAAAAACTCACCATCAACATTAAGTCCCTGCTTAGCACGGAGCAATAATGTGTTTTGTGGTAAGCACTAGATGGTGGTTTTTATTCTATTGTTATAAGAAATATAGATCAAATAGTTTAGTTGTCGGATATTACCAGTGCAAATAATAAAGCATCGTTTGGAGAGTGTAAGCTAGTGGAGCGTAGCTAATTTGTACGACAGAGAGACCAAAATTGACCAGTTTACAGCACGAGATCATGGTTTCACAGGGAAAACCCTTGTTTGACTTGGATTTGGAAACCAATTACTATAAAAGGTAGAAGTAAATCCTCCTTTTTTTAATTCTATCTTTCACGCCAACACCTTCTTCTCTTTCTCTTTCTCTTCAGCGACACTAACAACGGCAACAGCTTCTTTCGCCGGAGCTCCGTCACCGGTAGATTGACGCTGACAATAATTCCGGTCAGATTCCGGTGAACTTTAGGTAAGTTTTTTTTTTTTTACTCTTTTAGGGTAAATACTCACTCTTTTTTAGGGTAAGTACTAAATCACTTATTTCAATTATCATTGCTTATTCAATTGTATTAATATGTCATTGATTTGATAATTGTCTTCTTTCGCCCATGTTTTGCAAGTGGACCTTAATTCCGTAATTGTTGATTCTAATTGTAGAAATTATCCATTGGCTCTACTGTAATGTCGTTGAGCTTTAACCAGGTATGTTAGGGTTTATAATAACTCTCTTCACTTTTTTTATGTACATATTTGCATGTATTTGCATATCAGTGATAGACATATATATATATAGAGTAGTGCCAAACCTTATGTACGGTCGTCCAATTGTTGATGTATATATTATTTGAACCCGTTGTAGATGTCTAACAATTTTGAAGATATTACTACTACTGGTTCCAGTTACGATGGAATCGAAAATTCTGATGTTATCTCCTTGGATGATGTGCCTACCATTCATGATAAATTCTTTGATGGCGTTGTTGAAGATGTTGCTGACCCTGATTATGTTAATTTTTTTATTCCGAAACTTGTTTCCGTTCTTCGACCCCAGAATATTTATCCGCAAGCTATTGTCAGGTTTTGTTTGCAGAGGAAAGAGTACAGGCCTTAGTTTGTTGATTTCAAGACATCATAAACTCCTTTGCTTGGATGGGCCTCATGGGATAAGGTTATGTTAAAGAATCCTCAAGTGAAGCTAGTTTTAGAAAATGCCAAAATATTCCATGTTGTAAGAGCGTTTGAGACCTTGAGAATTAAGAAGGACATGAAGGGTCTGCTTGCATTTGTCTCTCGTTGGTGTGGCCCGATTCATTCAGTGGTATGTACTTGGTGTGAGTTAAAAATTACTCTGGAAGATGTAGCGGTCTTACTGCAATTTCTATTTGTTGGTAGTATTCCTGTTGAATGGTCCGAGTAGAAGAAGAAGAAGTATGAAACATATCTTATTCGGAAAATAGAGGAGTAGCATAAATCCCGTGGTAGTAATAATAAAAATTATACAACTTGGGATGAGTACTGGTGGAACGGTGGTTCGAGTGACGACGGTCTTGCTGCTGGTCATCCCCTATGCATCGTTGTATTTCTTTTACTTTGGCTTTCTAGAGACATATTTGAAGATTCTCCTGGAGGTCAATTGAAAAATCCACTGATTCTGATTGTTATTGCACTTGCTGGCGGAAGGACTCTTCCTCTATGTACTTTATTTTTGAGTACTTTATATTCTCAATTTGATGCTTTCATTCGTGACATGAAGACTTCTAATGGTTATTCCAAGATAGAGTCTTTTATTCATGTCATGTTTATGCAAGCCTGGCTTTGGGAATATTTTCCTGAATATGCACCAAAGGCTCGGCCTTCTTTCCTGAGTGAAGAGATAGAGTATGCTCGAATACTTCGTTGGAGTAAGAAGAAATTTTCCCCTGTTAGTCTTACTAGTTTAATGGATAATGAGAAGAAAGTGAATTTCATACCTTGGGGTTTGAAGCTTCCGTAAGTGATTCTGCCAGAAACTTTTGCTGAGAACCCCGGTGTTATCTATATTCTGGTTCGACTAGTGAGGGCAATACAGTTGTTGTTAGTGAAGCCACTTTTATGAATAGTTGTACCCCATGTTATATTCTTACTATCTATTTTGATGTTTCCATTACCCAGAACTATAGTATTGACAGAACAGCTCGGCAGTCTGTCCCTTATTACCGTACCAAGGTGCCTTCTGTAAATATGCTTAAGCAATCTGAGGGTACCCACAGCATTCAAGGTCGAAGCGTATCTTTCCTTCAAGCTCATAGAAAGGGATGTAATACTGATGAATATGCTGATTCTGGGAAATGAATCTTATTATCCTTAAGAAGTTCATGTTCAGCAAGCCTCCTGTCGTTCATGGTGAACCTTCTGCAAAAGAGTTGGCGGATCATCCAATTTGAAATCAAAATGTGAATCAATCATCAACTTGTCTCAGGTATCTTTAGTCCTTCTTCGTTTAATCATAGCCTTCTTATTTTATAACTAAATGTTTTAATTCGTTTGTTGCAATCATGGTTCCCGAATTACTGTGTGTCTGATAAAGCAGCGAATGCTACTCCTCAATCTGGGATGAGACCTCGGGTGATTATACCTGGGAGTGGAGACCGTCCCTCGAAGAAGGTAAGTGTTTTCATTTCCTCCTAGGCTCCTTCTTTGTATGAAGCATATTTATATCTTGCCTCTGATTAATATTTTTGTATAGTCTGGGAGCATAATTCGTCAGAGTGACGTGAACGTTCGACCCTTTAAATTTGGTGTCCCATCCGTTCCTGGTACTTCAGTTGCTTATGTTATCATAGAGCTTTCTTTAGAAATAATAATTATGTGTCTTGTTGAATTTGATGAATTCTGACTTCTGTGAATAACCATTATGCTTAGATAACTAGCGATATGAATACTTCGACGATAGAAGGCACCATTGTGGTTGGAGGCTCTGAGGAAGAAGATAGGGATGACCAGGGACTTGAGAAATCTTCTCATACTGAAGTAGTTGAAGAACACGGGGTCGAGAATGAAGAACTTGGTGATGAATCATATTACGAGGCACGTTCTGCTCTTAATGACTCGTCACAACTCCAAGTAAGTCTTCTTCATTGTTTTAGAATCATAATGACATAATTATAGCTC
The DNA here is from genome assembly GCA_023531435.1 of Papaver californicum. Classification (NCBI taxonomy): domain Eukaryota; kingdom Viridiplantae; phylum Streptophyta; class Magnoliopsida; order Ranunculales; family Papaveraceae; genus Papaver; species Papaver californicum. The sequence goes on from JAJJMC010011514.1 coordinate 1,985,008, forward strand.
TTAAACTCCAAAACGGGTAAAACCATGCATGATTTCATGTGGAATTTTGGCGATTTTCGCTGTCAGAAAAATTCAGATTCATTTCTTCTTTCCGTAACGGCCGTAGAATCTTCGTGCGATGTCGGAATGATGTGTTTGACCTCTCATTGTTTATTTAAGAGATAAATATAACTTCTACAAAAAGAATTTATGAATTTGGAGTCCGTTTGCTAGGTGAAAATACCTGACACCGAGCGTCCAGAACTTTTCCAGGCAGAATTTTGTAGGTTTTCAGCTGTCATGTAGTCGACCGTTTTGTCTTCCCTTATTAACTCGCTTCTCCGATTATCGCTCCATTTTATCATGTTGTAGTAAACATGCATATGAATCGTTTTTCATATAATTCACTCCCAAATTCCTTACCAATTAGCACCAGTTTCAGTTCTTCCAGAGAGTAGTGTAAAAACGTTTTTTATGGCGTTTTTACAAAACGACTCATATATCTTCTAAACCATATGTCATGACCCAAAACACCTTTTAATGAATGATTAGGTTGATAGTAGACATATTTTATGCTTCAATTCCTTATGCTTGAGACATAATCTCTATAATATCTCTATTTTTAGGGGGGAAAGAGCTGGATCAAAGAGATGAATTTACAGGTAAATAATTGGAGGTTACCATAATACGTGACGCTGGTGATGCATCTTCTCCACCTCTAAATCATGGGAAGGTTCTTCCGGATGCGATTATTGAAGGAAACACTCTGGGTGACACCGTTGTACAGAATGCTGACATGATGGAGATTGTACCGGTTGAATATCCGAACGCTGGGGTTCATTTTGACTTCAAGTTTGATAGGACTCGACTTGATTATGTGTGCATTGGTGGATTCACTGTCCCGTCCGCCCACTTGAGTTGTGTACCAAAGTATTGAAGAAGTTCGGCCATTTCTTCGTTGGTAACCCAAGAACTATTGTACTTTGTAGAATGATGTGACTCTGTTACTGCCAACTGTGCATGAGATGATTTTTCTTCCTCGTATAGAAGTATCTGAGATAGTACTTCAAGAATGGAAAGATGTTTTGGACGCAGCTGAAAGGGCTAAGCTTTTAATATAGCGTGGCTTTGTCATCATTTTGAAGTTACTGAGAAACATCTGCAAGATAGAGGTATGACTCCAAGCTTGGAGACAGTGACTAAGGCTAAATATGAAGTTGAAAGGCTTCCTCAAGAGTTGAAGCTTGCAACTGAGACTTTTGGGAGGTTGGAAAAGGCGCATTCTGAAGGTGCTGAACCAATTTTCAAAGAATTTTTCTAGTTTTATAGGTTTTGTGGGACATATGATTTTTGTGGTTTTATTCTGGGATTTTTGAATAGGTAGGGTTATTTACTTATTTTTTGAATGGTTTTCAAGGATATATATTTTTGAATGAAATATTGATTTGCTTGATTAATAAATTAAAATCCTAAGTATGAATGCAAGATGTTGCAAACATTTTGGAGGAATTACAAATATTGCGTAAAACAGGTAAACATTGTGAAATGGTGGTAGCATTTCTTTTTTAAGCATTGTGAGATGTAAGCCACTTGTCATGCATGACCACCCTTTCTGGCTTGTCAGTATTGATAAGTTTGTAGTAACCGTCGATCATGGTTTTGGTGACAAGATACGGTTCTTCTTCAGAATTCTTAATCATTGTTGGCAAATGTACAACCTCGTGCCTGGAAATTCTCGCAGCTCTCAGAGTCTTGATAGTGATGATATTGACATTAGTACCCGCATCAATTAGTGTTTTCTCAAACTTGGTATCCTTGAGGCAGTGGTGAGAAGTCCCCGACTAGCCTTTTCATTATGTTTGACGACTATATCTTCTGGTGTGGTGTTGGGGAAGTCAGTAGCTTTTTCGGCGAAGAGTAGACGTTTTCCTGATACAACGTGATTGAGAGCGATAAAAATATCTTTGCGTTGCGCCTTCGATAGGTAGAGAAGTTCATATATACGCTGCCTCATGTATTGGACATTTCTGTTAACAGAATCTCCGGAAAGAGGTGAAACTCCTGACATGTAGGGGATCTTTGTGAAAACCTTCAATCCCCAAGCATAGATCTTTTTGAGTCGACTTTTTCTATGAATATGCGTCTCAAGCCATTGCATTCGCTGGTGGGATGGTTGACGAACCTATGGAAGTGACAGTATTTTGGATTTGACATATTCTCTTCAGTAGGTGGTTGTCGCACGGGTGGAAACTTGATAGATCCATTCTGTACCCATAGTTCTAACAACTCAAGGACCTCTTCCATGGGAAAGAGGAAATCCGGAATTATTAGATTTGTCTTATTCCGTTGTGATTGACGTGGAGTTTCAGCTGAGCCTTGTCCTTGAATTGACGTTGGTGCTGTCATCGTAGCTGATGCAGTGCGCTTAGCCTGTGATGCAATTGAGGTGCTACTTTTCTCTTGGTTCCTTCATCAAAGATAACTCATATGGAGTGTTGGGTAGAATGTTATTGTTCACCAGACGTCTGCTCCCATGAGTGTCTCCATGATTTTCTTCTCTGGAAGGTTTTGTCCTTTCCAACAAGGCTGGAGCAATTGTTGCTGATCTCTTGGCGGCCTCGTGTAGCTCAGCAAAAGTTTAGAATCGTAAATTTTCTAATAAGGAACGATAAACATGAATCATACCATTAATGCAAAGCTCCACCAGTTGTTGCTCAGTCACGTTCTAGTCATGGCAGTCGAGAGCTTGTGTTCTAAACCTCTTTACGTACTCGTTGGGATGCTCGTTGCTCCTCTAAAACATTCTTCCTGGATCCAAAAGAGTAATTTCTTCAGAGACAAAGAAATACTTCTTATAAAAGACATCAACCATCTGAGACCAACTATGGATACTGTTGGGAGAAAGGTTGTTGTACCAAGTGTAGGCTCTTCCCGTAAGGGATTTCGAGAATTCTTTGAGCCGTAGTATTTGATTATACTCATGAACTCCTAGCGATTCCAAGAATCGAGAAACATGTTCTTGAGCGTTCCCGGTGCCGTCGTACAATGAAAATAGAGGAGACGAATATCCACACGGTAGTGCAACCCTCTAAATTTATATTGGGTAAGGGGGTTGGTGTTGATGGAACGAAGATGCATCTTCCTTTCCACTATTTCACAGGAGCCTCTCCAAGTCTTCACGAGTGACAAAATTTTGTTGTGGTTGACTCCTTTCTGATACATTGTCAGTAATGGTTTGTATTTCATCATTCTCTTGTGCGTTAGCGTTTGACGTATTAGCACCGCCGGCAGTTGCGTTCTTGGCTTGCTCTGTTTGACGACGACGATGCTCGGGTGTTAACTGCTCCTTTAAAGACTTAAGGAAGGTAAGAACTTCCTTCTGAGTGGTGGCCATGGCTATTTGAGTTTCATCCAAGGTCTCTTGTCGCTTCATTAAATCGTCTATAGTTGGTGACGCCTTCTCCTTTCCTTTGACACTTGTTGTGGTGCGGAGAGGAGTTTTGGTGCTATCACTGGTGGTGTTTTGAGGAATGTTTTCTGGGGTTCCACCACTGGAATTACCAGTATTAGTAACGGTTGTTGAACTTAAATTGGGATTAGTTGTTGAGCCTGACTTAAGATCCACCATTTTTGAAGAATTGAATTTTGTTACCGAGGTTGATCTCCCACTGTGGTCGCCAATTGTTTGTACCTAAAAATTGCTCTCAGGCAAAACAATGTACTGTAGAAGTACTTTTTAGGTTCGAGATCAAAATCGTACAAAACAAATCCAAACAAGTAAGATATCTGCATTTGTTCTTCTTCAGTTACAAAGAGAGGAGATGGGTTGATCTTAGGGGAGGGAAGCAAAAAAAGTTGAAGGAATTGTTTGTAGAATTGTGCGTTGTAGTAGAAAAATAGTAGACCTTGTGAGAATGATTTTCTATCTCTTCTCCGTGTGTGGCTTGTTTTCTTGTTGTTGTTCTGTCCTTTAGAATTGGCTAATAAGCGTATTTATAATGTTTGGTACCACACACTTTGCTTGTAAAGTAATGGTAGTTGTAGGGAAATGGAGAAGTGGTGGTTATGCAATAACCGCCCACCTCGTTCTGGGAAGTTTCTGGAATCTTCCAGATTATTACTCTACTATCTATACAACCGCTCCAACTTACCACTCACTCTATAACTTCCTTGTCATGGAGTGTTTGCCACGCCCATGTTGCCGTAAACCACCAGACCAAACCCCATGTTTTATCCCCCTATGTAATATGACTTTGATATCTCGTAAGAGTTGGTGGAGTCATGGCTTCAAAACCACGAGTCTTGTTGTAAAATAATGTCTTTAGTAGACTTTATGTCAACTTTTTCATAGTAATGGATTAAATAATTGTGCTAGCTTGAGAGAGCGAGAAAAAAGGTGCTAGCTCGAGCAAATAATGCATGGCAGCAGCGAATGGAGCGTGGGTGGTAGCGCAAAACTTGGCGCAGCAGCACGGGGCAACAGCAAGGCATGGAGATGAGGAGCGGGTGGGGAGGGGGGCTAGCCTTGGCGTTAGCGCTATTGGCCCCAGTGCTGGAGCTACCGCTGGCCTTAGCACTGTAGCTCGCGTTTAGTAAAGGGTTCTTGCGTGGTTTTTTGTCTTTGTTGCTTTTATTAACTTTGTTGTCTTGATTATTTTGACACATCTGTGCTAGAAGCCTAGCTAGGGCTTACTAAAATATGTATTTATTATTATCAGGGCTATAGCCTATATGTTATTATTTATTAGTATTGACTAATGTCATAACCATGACTATGGTCTATTTGGGATTTCTCAATATTGTGAGACTTAATTGTTTGGCATTTATGCCTAACTTTTGTACAGTGCATATAAAAAAACCTTTAAGAGATTTAGTCGTGGAAGTTTATAATTTTAAAATTATGCTTGATACAACTCTGTAATCAGATGGTATACATCTGCTTAGCGCTTTTATTCAGATATATGGTGTTTCCTTTATCATGAACGTTTGCGATTTTGTATAATCAGTATGTTCTATTTTATACAAATAATTTGCATGGATACACAAGTTTTTATTGCACAAAGCTCTAAAATTTCTATGATGCGTATATGTACCAAAGTGCTACAAGACTAGTTTAGCCATGAGTAGGGCTGCACAAACCTGACCCAACCCGCCAAACCGACCCGCACCCGCCCAATTTTACCCGACCGGCACCCGTTCAGTCGATGAACGGGTCGGGTGCGGGTGATTTTTTTTTAACCCGTCTTCTGGCGGGTCGGGTGCGGGTGATAGCTCCTTTCTCCCGACCCGACCCGCCCACCCGCCATTCATTTCTATTTTCTTTTCTTCCTTCATCGACTTCGACTCTAAACTAAACAGCTCCTCATTCAGTTCTTCTTTGACTCTAAGTTCTCTTCCTTCACACAACCAACCTTTTCCTACGACCATCTCCTTCTCCACCGACGACCATCAGCACACCATCGACTCTTTTATTTCTTCTTTTTCTTTAATATTTATTCATCTTCCTTTGTTGGTTTGGATGATATCATGACTGTCACCACTGAGCTCATCAGGTGATTCAGGTCTGGGTTTGATAGGTAATAATTATTTTAACAAATCAATATTTCCGGTTTATATTCATGTATTTGATTATTTTTTTGTTAAATTTCAATCAATTAATATAGAAATTAGTTTTGGGTCTTTTATCAAGTTAGGGTTTATATTATTGTTGTTAACATATTGGGTTTTTGGAATCTGAAGATTTTTCAGTCAATTCATATAAAAATTAGTCTTGGGACATCTTTAATTTCGTGATTTGATAACATTTTTTCTAGGAAGTGACCTGGTTATCATCTTCACTGTCAGCACCACAGCTCTGATCGATTTTGCCTAACATCGCAAATTTGAATTGGTAAGTAATTTGATTATATTCGTGTATTTGATTATAGTTTTGTTAAACTTTCATTCATTTTATATAGAAATTAGTTATGTCCTTATTAAGAACATCATTCAAAAAGCTATGAGCCTTATCTGATGTTGAAGAGGAAGCACATGAGTTGGCTTCCAAAGATAGTTCATGTACCACTGATTCGCTCTTTGTAAGCAAAAGTAAAGACAACATATTAAAACATTTAGCTGGGTTCTGTGCTTCTTTTAGGTAGATAGCACATAGCACGCTGATCAGTTGTCCCTTATGAAAGCGTCATTTCTTTTGCCTATAGGACAGCCTCCATCACAACTCTGCCTTCTACTTTGGTATAGTATTGCATGGAATATCTAGATGAGGCATACCTTCACAGAAAAAGCTTATCCCTAGAGTCACTTTGTCCACATTACAGCTGTTTCTTAGGTATTGTGAATTGAAGCTAGGTTTTTTAGCTTGTTTGTATTTCTGAATTGACTTATCGATCTTAGTTCTTTTGTAATCTTTGCAGTGGAGGCCTCCTAATTAAATTGTGAGCATCTGCATATAAACAAACTTGTGATTCCATATCCATCCATTTTCTTACACTCTTAATATTTATCTACAGCATTGTGTAGACTGAAACTTGAACTACTGGTTTTCCATGTTGTTTGTAGTGAGAGAGAAAGAGTGGTGCATTGTTGCTTGTGCGCTTGTCTTGCAAGTGTTGTTGTTGTTGTTGCCGGTGGTATGATTTTTAATCTTCTATTCTAAAGATTTGAAAAGTTCTGATCAATGGGTTGTTATTCATTCACCAAAACGACTAACAGCAACGGTGGACGATCTTGAGAAGCCCAGTCCCGGCGATTTTCAGAACTTGCTTGCAGATGAACCTCATTTAGCTCTTTTGATGGTGCAACAACGCTGAATTATGATTAAAGAGAATGATATCAGACCCCGCTGAACTCTGTTAGATCATGTGTGTTTCAGTTTAACTTTTATTGGGTTGTCTAGTAACACTATGTTATTCCTATATTGCACAAAATGTAACTGTACATCTCTTTTGTTAATCATTGCAGGGATATTCTTTGACACTTATGGTCAGTACTATTAAGACTTAAGGGAGTTCCATCAGCATCTGCCTGCACTACTGAAGCCCAGTGGTATCTTCTCATTCTTTAATGGTATTTGTGGAGGAATTGCATTTTTCCATGCGGTTTACTGTCAGTCAGTTGTTTAATGGTTGATGTAACTTATTTGTTTCAGTATCCCATCGATCATGTAATTGAAAAACTTTAACGAGCTAGTACTGTTTGATAACTGATACAACTTAGCCATTTCAAATAATATGAAACTCTCCCCGGCTTGTATTGTTTAGTATTTATCTTTCTTTGCTATTCAGTCGTAAACATTTTAAGATGTTCATCATATTATGCTTGGGAAAAGTGACTTTCTTTATACTTGTCTTACATTGTTCATCTGGAATTATTTCAAACAGACAGAATGGTTTTGAATGGAGCTGCTCCTCCAAGGGGAAGTGCGGCAGCTGCTGCAGGTGAGGAGGACAACAAGTGGTGGTGGGGCAACAGGAGGATCAGGCAATTCAGTGCTCCAGTTTTACACCGATGATGCACCTGGACCGAAGATTTCTCCAAATGTCGTGCTTGTAATGAGCTTTGGATTCATTGCATTTTCATGAATGTTGAAGTGACTTTGACTTGTATTTGGTTTCTTACGACGGGTTGGGTACGGATGAAAAAACAAGTTATCCGCTAACTGGCGGGTCGGGTACGGGTGAGACCAAACCCGACCCGACCCACCCGATGTGCATCCCTAGCCATGAGCTGAATATGCGTTCTCAATTCTCTTGCGAAATATAAAATAATAGTAATGTTCATAATTCTGATGCTCGTCAGAAATTAGCATATATTTATTTCATGCTTCTGCGAATAGACGAAAAGCAGCACTATAAAGGGAAATATTACAGTTTTCTCCCTTGTCAAAAACTAACCATCAACATCTTCACAACTCTGACTATCTATTAGGTATGTGTTCATGGTCCTGAGTGAAATCAGAACTGGAATTATAAACATAGTCTTGTCGTGTTGTTCATTTGATTGTATGTCAGCTTCAGTTTCAGTAATTTCCTTGTGGCAGATATCATTTTCAATTTGCTTGGCTACATGGGAGGTTTGGGAACATGAATCATCACCATAAGTTTGGTTCAATCTTTGCCTTGAGTTATGATTGACGAAAGAAGTTGATACCACCAAGAAATAGCTTGTGCTTCATTTCTTTTCTTCTCTTCGGCTTCTCTTCTCTCTTTTTCTTCTGCATATACCTAGAAACCAATAATTCACTATCAAGATAGTGATTCATTTAACAAAAAAAGTTGTTGAGAAAACCTGCCAAAATCACCTTATAGTTCCTCCTGCACTCGTTAAGGTTCAAGAAATTTACCCGCTATATAGCGTCTTTGAACTCGGTGCAGACCACTATCCCTTCAAAGATGTAAAAACATAAGTAATCAAAACATCCCAGTTTTCTTCTGTTTTGCCTTGTTCCACCATAAAGCTTGTATAGGGATTGCTTTTGAAAAGATATCTAACTCTGTAACATTTATGTTATGGTTTCTAGGTACCAGAAATTAGAATGTTAACATACGACCATAAAATAAAATAACCTAGGCAAAGTTAAGAACCTAAGTATTGTTCTTATTGTTACCATCATTATCTTCACCCCCTAAAGTGACTAACAAAGCAGCATAAGTGGGTGGCGTGAGGGTATACCCCATTTGTCTGGCGGTCCAAATGAAGAACTTAACTCCCACTTCCGAACGATTCTTTAATAGCTGTAGAACTTCTATTACTAAAGAATCTTTAAGTTTTCCTCTAAATTGCCTAAGAAATATTTGTGTTTTGTATCCAGAAAAGCCATCACCATTATTAACAGTAATCTCATTAAAAATCGAAATAGCTTCTTCAGAGTACTTACTTGATGAACCCAAACCACATTTTAGATCTTCTCCAGCATGTGTTATTCAGAAAGGCAAAATCCTCAATAGAAACAGAAGCATTTCCTTGAGAGGGAATCTGTCCTTCCGCATCTTGAGGAATTAAAGGGACCCGGGCATCAACCCATTCAGATTGTCTTCCTGCCATGAAGAGGAGGAGCTGCAAAATGCTCTGCTACAGAAACACTTTCTGAATGCATTGGAGCGGAAATTAATGACTATGAGAGACTGACAGATAATCATCCTATGGCAAAGATAAATTCAACTATTCTGGGTATGAATCAGGGTTATGATGTTTGACACACCTAGAAAAGTTACTGCATAAGGAACTAACTCAGGGTGCATTCATACAAATCATACCATTCAAAGTTGACTACGTACTACCGAACTGTGTTGAAACTACTTGAGCTTTATAATTAGAGAGGAGAGGAGGGTTCCAATGACATATTTTACGGTTACAATCAAGTGACAGCCAAAATTGTAAGCATAAAGTCATTCTAAGCATATCAATGGAACCTTCCTCGTACTTAAGAACTCATAAAAGCTCAAAAAGTGTACAGAGTGCTACTTCAGTTAAAAATGGAATTTCATGTTAATCTAAAAATGATTGTCACCCTCACCCCATCAAAACAGTGACAAACACACGACTGAATACAGAAGCCTAATAAGTAATAAGCTAAACAACTCAATCCTCAATATTTTTTTGGTCAAGCTATTTACCTTGTCACATTCCTCGATGGATTTTTCGCATTCGCCCATTTTCATGTAGCAAGCAGCCACATTTAGATGCAAAGAATTCTGCAATCATCAAATTAAAAAATCATGTTAAGAAGATGAATTCCACCCACCATAAGCATTATGTAAATGAAAGATAGAAAAGATATATCTATCTGTGCATAAAGGAGAACGGTATGTTTCTTTAATAAATTTCAGGAATGCCCTACTTTTGAGTTCGGAATATTTTCCCTTATCATCTTGCGGTTTGACATGATTATATTCTCGAAGCATTTGTTAAAGTACAAAATTTGCTTATAAACTGATACACAATAAACACCGGTTGATTTCTTGGACAAAAAATACCACTACCATGTACCATCGATATTGAGAAACCAACCAAAAATTACATCCCCATAAAAACAAATGACAGAAAGAAAAGAATTGCAAATACCTTTTCATACTTCGCCTTGGCTAGGGTTAGGCCAATGGGAGGTAAGAAGTAAGAACGTATCTGTGATCTCTTGTTGGAATTATGATGTAGAACTGGAGGGTTCCACCAAAATGCATATTTAATTTACAACATAACTCGTTGCAAGTTTACAAAAAAACAATCAAACCCCAATAAATCAAAATGCACTTTTAATTACCAATAGAAAAACAAATGTCCGAAATTTCTTCAATTCCCACTTTTAGTCCCCTAAATTTGTTTGCAAAAGCTGCAGTGACAAATCAAACATTTAGGCGCTCAATAAATCGACTTGCTAGAATTCAGATGAAAGAAAAAGATATATACAATGATTATTATCGTTAAACTGAAAAAAAATTAATTAGATTACCCAGTTGATGAAAGAACTTCATTTGGAGACAAGAATGTTTGCGCTGAAGACTTGTTACAGGTTTAAACATGAATTCCCCACTTCCACTCTTTCCATTTTAACCTGTAAAATTCACATAGTTTTAATTGACTAATAACATGAAAGTCATCACTTGCAAAGTGTTTCATTACCTTGGATGGAGGGTGTAGATAGGAGAGATTGTAGTATGCAAAAAAGTGTTTGTTAAGGTTAGCGGTCTCGCGAACTGTAATGGCAGATATGGTAGAGAAAAAAAAGAAAGAAGTCAGTTTATATAGGAAGAATCATTGAGTGTTCAGATTACCTTAAAAAGATTTTTGTCTAGAGTTAACACCATCAAACTGATATAAGCACCTCACCAAATTTATGTCCTTCCATTATCAATCAATACCTAAAAGACGAACCAAATGATCAAAATCATTAAGAGTCTAAATATAATAAATAACCAAAAATGGAATTAATTATTTTAATAAAAGAAAATTCATATCAGATGATCAATCCAGAGAGACATGATAGTTATTATTCCTAAACCTTTAGGTGCATACCCATATTTGTTTGGTTGAAGATGTTCAATGATTCTTGCGCAATCAAAGGGACTAGTTGTTTGAGATTTCACTATAGTAGAAAATATCAACAAACATTAATAAGTACCTTAATAATTCGATGAAATTTAACGTACGGATACCTATCACGGTAGTTCTAGACGGTTACCTCATCACAGTACAGATACTTCGGCCGTCCGTCATCGGCGAGACTCTGGGTTAGGAAAAACAGCGGTGTTAAAAGATGGGTATATTTATCTTGAAGGCTCGGCTGAACGTATAAATCAAATCATATGATGACATTACCAAATAGAGCTATATTGGGAGAATCCTGAATCAGTATGTTATTGTACGGAAGCATTCTTCAGAAAGAAACGGTCGTAGCGTTAAACTTCGCAGCTTATAGTATTGGAAGGTGTGACAATATAATAACTTAGGTGCTTCAAAGACAACTTTCAAACACAAATAGTCAAATGAGTAACTTTGTTAACAACATGTAGCACTCAGGAGGATCCATTCACTTTTCCCGCAAAAAAAGAAAAGAAAAAGACATCTAGCACTATCAACAGAAAGTCAGAGGCAATCACAATTTCCATATTGAAAAAGAACAGGACAGCTTGTCCACATTTTGCAATAATGCAGATTTTGAACATATGAGTTGGGATTCACCCTTGTTTTACTTTGCCTGAATATTAAACTGAGAGCTTATAACCTGAGCAATTTATCGAGAAGAGACAGATATTGATCATACCTTAATATTGATCGTATCTAAGTTGAAGAAAACTTAGACAACGAGCCATCTGAGTCGAGAGATCTGAGTAACCATTTATAAGAGTAAGTATATTTTCAAGGAACTGGATCTGGCGGGATTTTTTTTCTTTACTTGCAGAATATCAAAAATAAGGAAACATTCAGTTTCTAGGGTTTTTGATCCAAGGCCCTTAGGTTGCCGAATTTTGTCGTGGTCGCCGAACACAGCTGACACTACTATTACTCCCTTGCAACTTTCCATGGCAATTCTATCTGATAACATCAACATTGAAACCAAATTCAACAAAACAACCAAAAGGCTGATGAAACATTATCAAGATTGGAAACTTTGTAATACACTAACCATAATTACTAACTGGAAATTCCTTCATGAATCCACATGGAACTTCGACTTCATCTTCGACACAATTATAATAAGACACTCTTTCTTGCATTTCCCTTTCGTGAATGTATTTTGGATGTGAAGATGAAGAGAAAGAATTCTGCATGAAATCTTAGATCTCTTTCAGTACAACCCAGTAATCTAAAAAATACCAAAAAAAAAAAAAACATTAATGAGAAAACAAAAGTGAGATTATAATCAAAAGAGAAAAGAAGAATTGAAACCTGAGAAGAAAACACACCTGCCCCGGTGTCACAACCACCATGTTGTTTGTCTGCGAAGAAATGGATCAAAAAAAAACTAATAAGAAACAAATCAATGAAAATTCATAAATCGAACACTTAAAAGAGAAAGAGGTGGAACCCGTATACAGTACTTGTGAAGTATTAGTAGAATTGATTGAGAGGAAAAACATAAAAGAGTAAAAACTAAGGATTTTCAATGACAAAGATTGAAAAACCCTAACTAATTAATCAATCACTGAAAAGAAGTAGTCAAATCCCTAAAGATCCAATTTATCTCTTGCTTCAGGTTCTAGGATTCAGTCTTAGATTCAACATTGAACTACCCATCTTTCGTTGTTGTCTTTGTCAGTTGTACATGGCCATTGATTTGTTGAATAACTGAAGTCTAATTTGTCGATGATAAAGAGAAGAAATGTTTTTGTTCTTTCCTCTTCTTTTTGCCATCAATGTTTTCCTTCAGGAGGGGATTAAGATAAGAAAGAATGAAACGAAGAAGAAACGAGGTGAAGGGATGGGGCTCGTAGTTGATGAGGTTGGCAGTTACGAATGAAGGGGGAATCCGATGGAAAAGATACTAGGGAACAGTGAGATGAGAAGGAAGGCCATCCTGGCCATCACTACCAAGTGAAGAATATATTTTAATTGTTGGATCTAATAAAATCCACTTATATTTTATAATATAGATGCGGATATGAAACTCTTTTTCACTTTTTTATGTCTGTATACTAGACTTCTATGAGATAGATATTTTTTAATTCGATTCAAAATGAACTGGAGACTCACTTTTGAAACATGAATACTCATTGTGATCTGTTTTGATATTATTAGTACCTGGTCACTTAGGTTATTTATATGATCACATTTCATTCGTTTGGTTAAGATATTAATACATTATAGATGCATTGCTCCTATTTGAGCTATTTAGAAATTTTATTGTCGTCCCATTTTCAATGGAGGATTATTATTTGATGTTTATGGTTTTAGTGCAGGTAACAGCTGCACATTTGTTGGGTGTTTTGACCACCTGCTTGGGTCAGCATTCAATGTATATATAATGATCATGTATAAACAATAAATCAATGAATGATCTCCTTATTTTAAATCGTTTTTAGTTGTGTGGTCAGATTGGTTAAAAATATATGAACGGGTCGTAGATTCGATGTTGGAGCGCCAGTGGATTATATCTTGGTATGTATGCTTCTTACTTTCAGTTTATATATTGGTGAGATTTTGAACATTAATTTAAGTACTTAAGGTTTTGAAATTTAGAACTCTTATTCTTGATTTCATTTGGTGTTGGTGATTGTACGTATGTGGTGATTGGTTGCGGTTGTGAGTGTGCAGTGATGTATTTGGTAGTGTTGTTGGTGAATGTGGGGTGGCGTGATTGGTGGCAGTAAGAGCTGGTAATCTATGCGTGTGGTGGTGGTGAGTGTGGTCGAGGTTGATGCTGGTGGTAGTCTATGTGGTGGCCTAGCAAAAAAAAAACTTTTATTTTTATTTATTTACTGTACAGATTTTACATCGATCTTTGTAGGATTTGAATGGAATTACCACCAAAATGGTGTTAGGGAGAATAGGGTTGCGTTGGCTGGCTGCCATTGATCCTGCACTATCTTCACTCTAGATAATTTATAGTCAGAACTTTTAAATTGGTCAATAATGAAGTATAGTTGGAAATATTGACTAATAATCTTTAAAGCAGATAGATCTGTTGTCCTAGACTATCTTCGTTTATGAATACCGGCATAATTATGTAAGTATTTTGGAAAAAGATGACGGTCGTTTATACATAGTTAGTTGTTACTCACAATTGTTTTTTTCTTCTACTTGAATAGGAATTAGTTCATAATATAAAACATGAATTGCATAGATAAAATAAAATGTGTAAAGATAATCCACCATCTGCCAAAAAGAGCAATTAACAATACCTATCGGAAAACAAATTATAATAACTATGAAAAATTGGTACGAGTCACGGGCTACGACAGATTGTTCTAGAAATCAAGAACTTCATCTTCCTTTTATATATAGTAGCTTTGTTTATTCATTTTACAATTTTAAAAAGTTTTGGTAGCTCTTTCCATTTAGTTTCTTACTTATGGGTGTACAGTTTCATAATACTAAGTCTTTAAGTGCCAAAAAGATGTTAAAGTGAACACGGTGTACATTCCCATTTACAACTATTTTATAAATACTAATTAAAGATACGAAGTTGTGTTTTATCTAATTGATCAGAGTCTACACACCTTCGCATGATCATTAATTTGTATTGATTGTCGAATGGATCCTGGAATGGTTAAATTTATGTGGAGTTTAAGATGTTATAATCTTCAAAATTTGTTTGATTTCACCGATGATGTATGCGTGTAAAAAAAATTCAAAAGTATTTTCTTTAAGAGGATTTCTCAATCTCCAACACTTTAAACAGTTCGTAATTGGTGAATTTGGTTCAAATAGTCAATCTATTAAATGATAAATGGTGTTTTACACTGCAGTTGTTAGTTAGGATCCCTTCTGAGATGGGTGCGGGACGAAACCCTGCCTCACCAAAAACGAAGTTGGTGATGCTAACTAAAGATACAAAGTTGTTTTTTGCAGTTGTTAATTGGGATCCCTTCTGAGACGGGTGCAAGGCGAAGCCCCGCTGATAAGATTCTAGATTACCCTATAGAAATAAACGCAATCGCACGGTGTCTACAACGTAGACAACGGCAAGTACAGGTCGAACCCACAGGGAGCGGATACAATACTGCAATCAATATTCTTAATAAACTAATCAGAAACAATATTTTTGGATTTTTAGAATTATAAATGAATTAATAAAACAAACTAAACTAATAAAATAACTAAGCAGAGAGAGTTGGTAACCAGGGTTTTTAGTATCCACCACTATTTCTATTAAATTACTGAAGTGAAACATAACTCCACAATATTTATCTATTGTTCGTTCTATCGACATCACCTATTATATGTATTATAGTTGCAAATGTCACTGGAGCACCCTAAGCATGACGCATCAAAAACTCTAAGTCTCAGCATGCACCATCTAATTGTGTTAACGAGAAAATTATACGAAACTAATTATAGGTTCACAAATCATACCTGACTATTCTAAGCATACCCCATCTAAGGATTTAACCCAAGCATGGAGTATCAAATAAGTAGACAAATATATTTGCTATCCTATTAAATTTGCGCATAGGTTATTGTATTGTACAGAACCGGTGAAGCAACAACTAATTTTTTCATTAAATCAATAAACAAAATCATGAAACTATCTTATTCAAATCATAATAGTCTGTATCAAATAAATTAATTTAATTGATCTAAAACTTTAAGTGGTTTCAACATAAACACTAGATACAAATTTAGTGAGACATAGAGACCGATTTCTTAAAACCCATAATAAGATGTAACAAAAGTAGAGAGTAAAATAGAGAAGGAAAGATTAAACCAAAGTAAAGCAATGGATGGGGTGGCTGCTGGGATTTGGTCCTCCTGTATACTTCTCCAACTCTCACTAATGTCAGTCGTCACCAATCACTCCCATGTACACCTACTGATGCAGCCTCCTACTTCTCCAACATCCTCAAACCCAAAACTGAGCAGCCTCTTCTTAGCCTCTCTCTCCAGCTATTTCTAGCTCTGTCCCCTCTTCTTTACGTAACTATCCTACCAATCCCTTCACCTCCTCTAACGAAACCTAGACTAGCTCCTAGGTCTTCCTTCTTCCTAATCTTCTCTCCTCTCTCCCTCAATAACGAAGGCCTCCAAGAAAAAGAGAGCTTGTACACTTCTCACCCCTTTTCTTCTCTTTCCTCCTATGTCTCTTCTCTCTCCCTAGGTTTCCTATCCTCTTTAGGTTCTAGGTATTCCTTCCACCTACCTTCTTTCCACCAACCCTAGGCTACTCTCTCTCTCTCGTCTAGGTTTTTTTTTTCACCGTACACCTCACACCAACCTTTTAGAGTTCAACCTGGCCTTTCAACTTCTTCTACCCCAGACCGAGCCAACTCCTTCCACTCTCTGCCACGTCCGACCAGGTCCCACACCTTTTCTATCTGCAGATTTTTTATACGCAACATCACCTCATCCAACTTTACACTCAATTGCCCTTCTACTCCAATCAACTACCTAACAGCGTCCGACTCCCTTTACTGACCTTGTCCCCCAAACTAGCCAACTGACCCACGTCCTAACTTGTCCACTTTACTTCAATAGAACGTCAGCCAACACCCATGACCCTTCCATTCACCACTTGTTTAGTGAGTGCTTGGAATATCAAAAAGTGACGCCAGTAATTAGTCCATTTAGCCAATTTAATTGTAGCGTCGGGTTTTATGCATGCTACCTATAAAATCATAAAAATAATAACATTAGTAGAAAATCAAGTACTAACAAATATAAATTAGACTGTAAATATGTATGAATTACGCCCGTACCAAATACCCTCAAACCTATATTTTGCTAGTCCTCAAGCAAAACTATTTTAAAAATAAAATAAAAATTCTAACTCACTTTCGCAGGAATCGCGACTACATTTAGCATATGTAATAAGACTTTAAACCCCTAAGTGTCCTTAGCTGACGAGTTTTATCTCGTGAGGGTTTACCAGAGATATACACACAAAACCTTTACTCCAAATTCTAGCTACCTGTGGACGATTGAGAATAAACACTAAACAAACTATTTAGTTAGCATACTAAAAATTCTTCGGCTATATGAATCATTACCTGTATGAATCCAATTGTTGTACACGAGTTTGTGTTCAGCATACTAAAATTATATAAGAATGCAAAATCTACTCAAATAATCATTGAACATCCAAAATTGGATACGTTCACATTGCTCGGAATCAATCAAATTCACACACAAGGATAGATTAGAAGATGGATATAGAAATGATGAATGGTGCATATTTTGACTAAGGTGAACGGTGTTTCCCAAAATATTAGTATAAAGTCCGGCTCGGAGGATCATATTTTTATATACATTTTTTTTCATGACTACATGATTAGATCTTTTGAATCTAAGCGCATGCTCTTTTTCAGCAGATTAGATGATAGTTCCCATGGATCCTGCATTCCACGCTTGCTTAGGCGACGGAGACAGGGAGAACACACACATATTGCTATCAAAGTGTCAATTTTTTTTGAAAAAATTAAAATTCTAATACATTCGAGCTACTACCTTATGGCAATACTAGAGCCCCACCAAATCACTTAAAGAAACATAAAATTGTAAAAATAAAAAAACAGAAAGTGATATGGTTATGATGATTCCGAGATATGCTTGCTCAATGATTATCAAGTTATTTCTAACACCTAAGTGCATCCAGATATGAATAGAGTATTTAGCTGGGCACACCAATTCCTATAGATAAGATCTATGTTTCCATCTACCTAGAATGGTTAGTGTCATCCTGAATAATTCACAAGTTTCTAAATTTCGAAGTTTCTTATTGGCATCGATTTTTAGAAACTCTACCCCCAAACCTAAATTTAACATTGTCCTCAATGTTTTAAACCGTGCAACCTAAAATGGTATGCAATAAATATAAATAGGAGAAACAAATGTAAATCAAAGAGAAGGGAATGAAACGTCTCACCTGATTGACGCAAGAAAAGCAGTATTCTCTGTAACACACCAAATGATAGTAATAACAAAGAACACTGAAAATAAAATAAAAATAAAAATAAAAAGTCTAGAAAGAAAATAAAAAACAAAAAAAAATAAAAATCTACATACTGGATATGTACAGAAAGAATACTCATACACTAACAACCTGAAAATTTGGGGATAAACCCAAAATACAATATATACAAATGACAGTTTCACACTTATATTATAGCAACATGGCGACACTGAAACTATCAAAAATAAGGGATTACCCCCAAAAAAAGTTTTTACTACACTTGGAAATGCGTAAACAACAAAATATGGGGATAATATTGGGATTGGGGAAATATTGATTGGTTCATGCACAATGTCAGGAATAGGCAAGTCCTCTGGGTATTTGGATGCAAAGTAATCCAACAAAACTTTTGAAGCAGATAATTCTAACCCTAAATTAGGTAACTTTTGGAATTCTAGGGTTCTAGAAACAACCTTTAAGTCGTTAAAATTAAATACAGTTTCCTCATAATTAACACATGCATCATCACTAGGTTTACGTTGCCATTTTCCATAATCCAAAACGGGTGCAGAATCTAACAACGCATTAACTTCTTCCAAATACCTATACGCAATGGGCCAAGCAAGCCTCTGACGGATCATTAACACTATTGGTGCTAGAATCAATCATGAAAACAGACTTCATATATACAAAAGAAAATAAAATAAAAATAAATAATTGCTCCTACCCTTATAATTGGAACGGAAGAGTTCAAAGAACTCAACTAAGTATTTTTCCCACTTCGAAAAGTGTTACTAGTACCTTGTATCAACATTCACAATTTAGGGTAATAAGCATCAAACCTGTCAAAATCGTTCAATATATAATTCACAAGCAAGCACCCATGAATATTTTGCAACAGACGAATTTTGTTGAGCTAGACGACTAGGAGCAACCTCAAAGGTACCTGAAATAAAATTCTAAGACACAAAACTAGTCAAAAATAACTAAAAATCCTAAAAATAAAATGAAAAATATATACAAAATAAAAATAAATAAAATAAAAAACCTAAACTACGATTAGAAAATCAAAAATACTAATTACAATATTTCACAACCGCTCCCCGACAGCGACGTCAAAAATTGATAAGATTCTAGATTACCCTATATAAATAACCCCAATCGCAGGGGGTCTACAATGTAGACAACGCAAGTACAGGTCGAACCCACATGGAGCGGGTACAATACTGCAATCAATATTCTTAATAAACTAATCAGAAATAATATTTTTGGATTTTTAGAATTATGAATGAATTAATAAAATAAATTAAACTAATAAAATAACTAAGCAGAGAGAGTCGGTAACCAGGGTTTTTAGTATCCACCACTATTTCTATTAAATTACTGAAGTGAAACATAACTCCACAATATTTATCTATTGTTCGTTCTATCGACATCACCTATTATATGTATTAGAGTTGCAAATGTCACTGGAACACTCTAAGCATGACGCATCAAAAACTCTAAGTCTCAGCATACACCATCTAATTGTGTTAACGAGAAAATTATACGAAACTAATTATAGGTTCACAAATCATACCTGAATATTCTAAGCATACCCCATCTAAGGATTTAACCCAAGCATGGAATATCAAATAAGTAGACAAATATATTTGTTATCCTATTAATTTTGCGCATAGGTTATTGTATTGTACAGAACCGGTGAAGCAACAACTAATTTTTCATTAAATCAATAAACAAAATCATGAAACTAATCTTATTCAAATCATAATAGTCTGTATCAAATAAAAATCAATTTAATTGATCTAAAACTTTAAGTGGTTTCAACATAAACACTAGCTACAAATTTAGTGAGACATAGAGACGGATTTCTTAAAACCCATAATAAGATGTAACAAAAGTAGAGAGTAAAATAGAGAATGAAAGATTAAACCAAAGTAAAGCAATGGATGGGGTGGCTGCAGGGATCTGGTCCTCCTGTATACTTCTCCAACTCTCCCTAATGTCAGCCGTCACCAGTCACTCCCATGTACACCTACTGACGCAGCCTCCTACTTCTCCAACATCCTCAAACCCAAAACTGAGCAGCCTCTTCTTAGCCTCTCTCTCCAGCTATTTCTAGCTATGTCCCCTCTTCTTTACGTCACTATCCTACCAATCCCTTCACCTTCTCCAACGAAACCTAGCCTAGCTCATAGGTCTTCCTTCTCCCTAATCTTCTCTCCTCTCTCCCTCAATAACGAAAACCTCCAAGAAAAAGAGAGCATGTACACTTCTCACCTCCTCCTATGTCTCTTCTCTCTCCCTAGGTTTCCTAGCCTCTCTCTAGGTTCTAGGTATTCCTTCCACTTACCTTCTTTCCACCAACCCTAGGCTAATCTCTCTCACTCGTCTAGTTTTTTTTTCGCCGTACGCCTCACACCAACCTTTTAGAGTTCAGCCTGGCCTTTCAACTTCTTCTACCCCAGACCGAGCCAACTCCTTCCTTTCTCTACCACGTCCGATCAGGTCCCACACCTTTTCTATCTGCAGATTTTTTATATGCCACATCACCTCAGCCAACTTCACAGTCAATTTCCCTTCAACTCATCAAATCAACCACCTAACAACGTCTGACTCCCTTTACTGACCTTGTCCCCCAAACTAGCCAACTGACCCACGTCTTAACTTGTCCACTTTTTACTTCAATAGAACGTCAGCCAACACCCATGGCTCTTCCGTTCACCACTTGTTTAGTGAATGCTTGGAATATCAAAAAGTGACCTAGTAATTAGTCCATTTAGCCAATTTAATTGTACCAAAAACATAAAAATAATAACATTAGTAGAAAATCAAGTACTAACAAATATAAATTAGACGGTAAATATGTATGAATTACGCCTGTATCACCCATCACACCAAATACGAAGTTTATGACATTAACTAAAGATACGAAGTTGTGTTTTTTCTAATTTGTCAGAGTCTACACATTTTTCCATGATTATTTGTTTGTATTGATTTTTGAATGGGTTCTGAATGATTAGATTTATGTGGAGTTTAAGATGCTATAATCTTCAAAATTTGTTCGATTTCATCGATGAAGCGTGTTTTCAAAAGTATTTTTAAAGAGGATTTCTTAATCTCCAACACTTTAAATAATACGTAGTTGGTGAGTTTGGTTCACATTGTTAATCTACCAAATGATAATTGGTGTTTTCATTACACACTGTAATTGTTAATTGGGATCCTTTTGGAGACGCGTGCTGAGCGAAGCCCCGCCTCACAAAAGGGGGGCCAATTACCATCGTACATACCCAATGCATAGCTAAACGAGATAACAATTATCTTCATATCAACATCAAATATGAGTACAGTAACAAGTTCCCCAGTGAAAGTTTCCAAGAAAAACAACATTTTTATTACCATTTAAATGAAGATAAATATATTATACACTCAACAACATCCTCTGATTTTAATCTACTAAATGATAGCATCCTTATTAAGGTGTATTAAAAAGGTGCATACAACTATCAATTTTATAATCTTTATTTGTATACTCAAAGACGAACATAAAAGTTTAAAACAATAGTAGAATTTCTCATAATGAGATAAAAAAATTGGTTGGAGGTTATGAGAAAAAATATGGATAACTGTCTTTTTCATAAGTAAAACATTTAAAAAGGTAATGTAAATACGTCCGACGTATAACACGGATATAAATTTAATTTTTTTATGATACAAATAGCTTTGTGGTAACCACGAATTGGCTATCCACGTGGCTCTTCAAATATCTTTATTTGGTTACGACCTATAATTGTCTCGTGCCCTAAAATGTGGTTAATCGGGACATAATTGTCAGTTTGATCCAAACTGTATGTTTGTGGCCCATAATCTATGTGGACAGCCAAACAGAGTTGTAACATTTATGCCTTATCATATGCTCCAGCTTTAGCCAAAAGTTCGCACCCTGTGACACTTGGTTGTGTAGTGTGATAATTTGTTAATGCCGGACAGAGATTTGCCTTCAGACAAACAGCATTTTATGATCTTATAAAGTATACCTTCTGGCCATGGGTACATTATCAACGGAATTCAATCTGTGTAGTGTTTGGCAAGCAAAATTTTGATGCACAGATCCGGAATTAATCTTTATTTCACGAACTTAGAGTGCAACAGTGTGTAGAACTAAGAGACTGAACAAGTATGAAGTATCCGTATCCCACAACATTAGTCGTAGACTCGTAGCACATGAAAAGAGGAGAAAGATGTTTGGGAACCGCTTTATGAGAAAGTAAGTACTAAAAGAAATAAACACCATGACATGCAATTGTACTAAAAAAACATTCCATTGCTCTTCGACGTCGACATAAATTAAAAGTAGACAGAATTATATTAAAGTCCATGGGCCATCCAACGTGGGACTAATCTCAACACGCCTCTTCATGTATAAGGTTAATCATTCGGCTTAACACGTGAACCTATATATGAGTGACCAGTCATTCGGTCGGTGTACATGTGATCATTCGGCCTACACCTCATGTACAGGCCTAGCTCTGATACCATATTGAAGTCTATGGGCCTAACTAACCTCGAAAACCGGCTTACAAGGTTAGGGTTGCCAATGACTTATAAACTGCAGGATCTAATAAGTTCTCCATCTAGGACTAATCTCAACAAATTACACATTAAAATAAACAACGGGCACAGTCACATTGTAATAACCAAAATAAAAGTGATCCCACGCTGACGGGTAAAATTCCGAAAGAGAATCGAATAGTGGTTTGGGAGGCCAGCTTTTTCTCACGCGGGATTTCACTCTAGATAAACCCTTCGTCGATCTAGCATTTGTGCCAGAAAAACCCAAAACAATATCAGCAGAACTTGTACAAATGGATACCTGCAACAAACTTAAGAAATGGGACTGACCAACTATATATGAAGCAAACTTGTGTTGAGGTACATTGAACTCCCTGGGTTCAATGTACAGTGGGAGGAAATGTCTAGGGTTCTTAAAACAGAGTGATGAACTGTTGCCAGGTGAAGGAATGAGTTTGCGTCACTCATGTACTGTCAATGTCAGTACTGCAAACAAAGACTGAAGAATAAGTTAAAGAAGAGGAACAAAGACCCAAGACGAAAATGTGGCTCATAACCTGTTATTAACTTTCACAATAAACTGATATTGGAGTGTCGGATGAATCAGAAATTATAAGCTGAGTAACAACTAGTACTCCAATGCTGAATATAGACATTAAGATAGCACAAATCAAGCTCAAAATGAAGAAACCAACACAAACTAAGAGTCGTATTTCGGGTTCACATTTGGAACCAATTAAAATTAAAAGTTGAGATGGGTATTGGGGATTCAACCATCACTGTCTAATATACAAAAACTAAATTGCAAGTATTGCAAGGTACAAGAAAGATTAGCAGCGAATGGGCACATTAAATTTCACAAATTCTAGCTATGGTTGAAAGTCTACCCCTCCCCTCCCCCCAGGCAAAAAAAAAAAAACATCAGCTACCATAGTCACCTTATAGATGTAAGCCAGAAGCTGCAGCTGATAAGATTACAGAATCTGATCTTCAAAATTCGAACCCCAGAAGAACCATGTAACCTCAACTTCTAAAGTGTCTTCAATTTGCAGTAAGTTTAGACTTGGAATAACTTCGTGTATGGGAATTAATTTCAATTGAACTGTGCATTTCCTAGATTATACACCCAAAGACTCGGAAATAAAAGGGTTTAGTATTGGTTTGATCTTTATAGCACAACCGATCTTTTAGATCAGGTGTACAAAATTCAAAATTCAAAATTCACAAACAAGTTGCTATGTGGGTTTTCCTTCGGGACTTTCTGCCACATTTTCTTCCCTAGAATCTGGTTTGGTCTGGTTTTCAGCATTTTTCACTTCTTCCTCGGTTTCTACTCTTATATCTACTTCAGCATTTATCGCCTTCTCTTCTTCCTTGGCTTCAGTCATCACCTGCAGAAGTTCCATAGGGGTAGCTGCTGGGTCCAGCTCATGGCAACCCTTTGGAGCATTTTGGGCCTCTTCACCTGTTAGCAGGTAGGAAGGGACCTGATGCGAAAACCGGAACATTTCTTCTCTTGGGATCCTCCTTGCTTCCCCAGGATCTAGGTGCCGATGGAAAACAGTCTTGAAACCTGCAACCTTAACTAGAGGAGTAACGGTAATACCTTGCTCCTCATCAAAATCATCGAGCACTTCCACCATTTCATATTTATGTATGACCTCTTCAGGAGTAGATCCATCCCACTCAGAGGACCAGTTACAGTAGAGAGCCCAAATATCACCTTTCCTAGGGACTATTCGAATAGAGCCACGTGCACCTTTTGTGCACGTAACCTTATGAGAAAAAAAGTTAACTGATTTGTTTAATTCATATCTCCCGACTCTGAAATCCCCACAAGTTTTGGAGAAACCCAATCCAACCCAGTCTATTGGCCCCAATTCACTGCAGCTTTTGCCATTGAGCCAACTCATACGCATCTTAAATGGACTCCGCGAGATCACTTTTTGAATCATGGCATAGTAACGAGGCATCCCGTCGTCATTATCATATGCAGCCCACACCTGGTTCTCCCCAAATGATTTTTCGGACCTATCCTTGTCAAAATCATGAAAATCTGGATCGGGGACACTGATAACTAAGGATTCATGGGGTTTACCTTCTGTATCTACAGCTGATATATCACGTGTGATCTTCCTATCCTGAACTGCTTTCTTAGTATCCAACTCAACTGATTTCTTCTTATCAAGTGTATCGCCATGTACTGGAAATGGTTGTTTTTGTTTCTGTTTCTGTTTCTCTTCCTCCTTCTTTACCGCTGTCTCGTGGGCCTTGTTCGCAGAGCTCAAGCTCCATTCACTTAACTTCTTGCGAATTTCTCTCTTGCTTTTCTCTACCAACATATTTCTAAGTTCCAACTGTGTCAAATCTTTCGTACTATTAGACTTATTTGTATAATAAAACCCATTGGGCCATCCTGATGTAGAACAGCCTGGTTGAAATCCTGAAGTATTATAACCGCTATTCCCAGCACCACTTCCAAAGGCCACTTGATCGGCCATACTCCCTCCATTATAATTCCCACCATCAATGATTCTTGTTTTCTTTGCAGGTTTTCCCCCCTGGAGGTCTTGACCAGATCCGCTTACTGGTCTCTTAGAAACAGTTTTCTTCTTCCCGAAGGCTTCTTGTCTTCTGACAGCTGCTGCTTGAGCCTCGTCTCGTTCTCTCTTTAATTTTTCATAGGCTTGCTGAGCCACATTCGCAGCTGTCCCGATATCAGCTGCTGGACCAAAGTGAATATCCGTGTGATTATTCTGTTTCTGATGCTGCTGGGAGAAGGACCAAGAGGTGGATGAATTTGAACCATTAGTGGGAGGATTTGGAGCTTCTATAGCCAAAAAGGGTTCATGGCAATTGGGACACAATAGGTTGTGATTCAGATAAACCCGTAGATATTCATACTGCATCTTGCAGCGATTGCAAGAAGTCCAAAATGTATTGGGTTTTGATGGTCGAAGAGGAGCAGGAGCAGGAGCAGTTGTGGGACCGGCATGAGTTGTACTCTTATGGGATCTTACATTCGAAGATTTATTGTTTGTAAAGCCATTTGCAGCTGTGAAGGATGAACCCCTAGTTGTGGTTGGAACTTTATGATGAGATGTTCTCGGCGCAAACCTCTTCTGATCATAAGCTGCTCTTTTAGTCTTATCAGACAACAAACTCCACGCCTCTGAAAGGAGCTTAAATGCCCCATCTGCCCCTACTGATTTGTTCTTGTCTGGGTGAAGCAACAGAGCTAATTTCCTGTATTGTTTTTTTACTGTTTCTACATCTGAATACGGGTCCACACCGAGAACACCGTACCAATCTGCTTCGCCAAACACCTTGTTCTCTGCTGAGAGATACACATCAAATGTTGACAACATATGAGAGATGCCATCAAGACCTGGATACAAGTTCTGAGCTTTCATAGCAAATTTTTTCGCACCAGCAATGTCCTTTGCACTAAACTTCTTCTCAGCGATTTGTTTCGCTCGTGCTGCTTCATCTCTATTACACTCCATTTTCTTCCCTCCTCACTTCTACTTCTGCCTCTCAATTAATCAATCACCACCAAATCAAACAGTATCTAACTCACCCGTATCCAACTCTGCAGTTGAGATCATTCAACTATTTGAACGTGCCAATTTCAACTTCAATCAACTAGACATTGATTCAGACAAAAACGAAAAACAATTAGGGAAATCAGATTATCAGTGTACTCACAACGACAATCATACTAACCCTATTTCCCAGCAAGCAAATCATAATTCTACACAAATGAAACCTAAAATCCAAACCAGAACTACAACAAAATTAAAGCATAATGTGCTTACAGAAAAGAGTACTTAAACTTTCCCCAAACTAGCAAAAGCAAACGAACAAACAACAAAACGTAACCATAGGAATCAAATTCATGAAGTAATGGACAAGCTAAAGGCACTCATTATTTAACCTAAATAAACACTTCTTTACTCAATCTGCAACAAAATTCAATGCAACCATTTCTCATCCTAACATGGTGACATCAATCTGGACTAATTTTTGCTTGACAGTCATATCTTAGATCCAAACTATACTCGAACCTCAAAACCATAACCTTAACCAACAAACAACTCATGAATCACTAACAAAACAACAAAAAACCATAAACAGATCTGAGAATTCAAGCATATAAACAATTTCTAACGATTCACATTCAAAATCAACTGAAACCCTAAACTTTTTTGATCTAGTTCTACAGTGCACAAGTAAAAAGTAAAATGAACACGAAATCTTACCAATTAAGTAACCCTAAAACGAACCCTAATTTGTATAAGGGTATGAAGAATTTGAATTCCGACATGAAAATAGCTCCATCATAATCAACATTTAACCGCGCTGAAATTTGATGTTTTGTTTCCCACCCAAATCTGATAAAGAGTTGTTCCTTAAAACAAGACCCTATTTTTGTTTGGGTTTTGTGAAAAACTCCTTCAAAAACCTAAGTTTTTCTTTTGAAACTGAAAATACTAAAAGGAATTTTGGGATTATTTTTTGGTAGTTTGGGTTTTAAAGTACTTTTGCCCTTTATTTTTTTTAACTTGAGTATAAAATTTATTTAGCCACGGTTAACTTTTAACCATACTTATAATGTAGTTTGCAAAGTGGACTAAATTTGAAAAACAATGGAGTAAATGTTTTTTGGAATTAATAATTAATATTATGAAAAAGTTATATTCTAATTTATTATTTTTTACTTTTATTTTTATTTTTTTATTTACCATTAGATTTCTCATTTATTCCTGTTATTGTTTTTTATTACTTTTTATATTTATTTTTAAGCAATTTATCAATATTTAGATATAACATTTTATAAAAAAGTGAGAGAAACAAAAATAAGAAATCGATAAATTTAGGGTTTTATATTGAATATTTAAGTCAACAGTTTAGCACAGTTAATATAGTTTATTTATATTTTGATGTTTTTATAATTTATAAAATTAGGGCTATTAGGTTTATATTTTAGGATGTTTGTGCATAAGATATATTGTCAAGTTATAATGCATTCGTTTTTATATTGGAATGGATATAAAACGCGTCAATGTTATAGTAGAAATGACACAAAAAAAACATCGATTTCAATACATATATGTGAGTTACTCTCGGATACAGAGCCCAGGGGAGAAAAAAGGTACATTCTGGATTGCTATCTCTTTCTTATATCATGCCATGTAAGTTGTTTTACCTTGTATAAAAGCAATGTTAATTGTTTTTCAATTTCATGTTTAGTATTCTTTTTATCTCTCACACGAAATCGACGTGCATGATCTCACTAGATGACAGATGTGTCTGCAATGGATAGAAATATATAAAAAAATTATCATCAAAGGAAAATTTTCTATTGTATCAAAAAAATAGGGCATAAGAAACTTGTACCATCCAAAGAAAATATAAGAAAGTGAAAAGAAAAAAAAACAAGAGAAGAAGAGAAAAGGATGAACCAAGAAGGAAATACGGAACAAAAATGAAGGAGCTAAAGATAAACAAGCAGATAGACTTAAGGAGGTTGAAAATACAATGATTCTGAGTTACTAATAATAACATCAAAAGAGACTTACTGAAAATCAACAAAGCATTAAGCCCACGAGTATAGCCAGGATTTAGTTTTGTTTATTACACTGGAAGTAACCATTTTCTTATCTGAAAAAACCTTTACATTGCGCTCCAGCCATATGGACCAAGCAATCATAGTTGGTATCCAGTTAAACACTTTGCATTCTAAATATTCGAATAAATTGCAGCAATATAAAATATTTTAAAATTTATTTTCTTGTTACTTTACTGCGGAGGAGCTGGCTATGGTGGTTGTTAAACATCTTTGACAACATTCAGTTTTGAATCCTTTAGTTGAAAATGATTTTTAGCTTTGGAAACTCCGTCTTTTCTCTAGTGTTAGGAGCATTTATTCCTTTATAGCACAGTCCTCGTATATCAAGATGATATTTATTTTCTCCTAATAAAAAGGTTAGTTTGCAGAGTTGTTATTAAACTTTTTCAAGTCCTCATTCAATCCCATATTCTCATGTTCACACCTTCTGGTATTTACAATAGCAACTAAATTGTTCTTCACTTGATCATATTGAACCTATAAAAAAAATTCAAATTCAAAGCTTGTTCATCTCAGTATTCTTCAATTTCTCTAGTTGGTTTTTGAGTTTCTTCTATATTAAGTCTTTCACATACTTCGTCTTCAAGACTTAGTATTAGTTGAGCATCATTACTTACTTCAGTTGTAAGAAGTTTCTTTCTCAAGTTTTTGAGATCTTGACAAAGTTTTCTGCATTCTAGTCTTTTTTTTTAATGATTCTTTACTCCCTGTAAGTTTGTTTTTCCATTCTCATTCACTTTTACTTAAATGTTATATGATAAATTGGAATATATCATCATCACTTAAATCATTATGGAACTTTTCCTTACTAAGTTCAGAATCATCACTTGACTCATCAAGAATATGTGAAACAATCATCGCCTTTTGCAAGAAAACATTAATATACATACCATACGTGTTTTTATACCAATTGTTAATTGATACAAAGGTACCTAGCTTTTTAATAACCCAAAGATCAAATCCTAGTTATTGTATATATTTTCCTTATATCGAAGTTATAAGCTTGATATACAATGAACCTTCTTTGCTTTTATAATAATAGATATAAGAAGTATCATGCAAAAAAGTAAAAGGAATATAGAAACTCCGTTATCGAGAAAACCTATCAAACATTACCATAACAAATACCCATTACAATAAAGAGATAACACACCCTTAACCATCTACCTCGGATAACCTAACCGACTCTTAATCTAATTCGTTTTCCAAATGATATCACTACCTTGGAGACCATACATACGAATCGCCTTATATCCGTCATTTGATACCTAAAGGTTGCTTCCCATCTCTTGGGAAGACAAGACTTAAAATCCCATATGCATACGAGTGAGTATACCCCCCCCCCCCCCCAATTCGTTCTCCAAACCAAGCATTTCACAGGTTTTCAACTGCTTTTGCAGCCTGCTCGTGTTTCTTGATCCCTTAAGAAGATTTTCTATGTAGCTAATACCGTCTCATATATCGCATTAACCGAGAAAATAGGCGTAGTATTAGTGATACAATAATATTAATATTCCGATTATATCAGCCATATAGGTCGTTATATCAACCGACTAAAATCGATAAGCATATTAATGTGATAATAAAGATGTTTTCCTCTTCCAAACAAACCATTTAGGACTATTAGATTACGAAATTAAACTAGTTTTTCGTTTCACATGTTTGAACTTTATACTTTTAAGTTAAATGTGCTTGTTTGTTTGAAATGTTAAGTGTGTTTATTTATCTCAAATGATAAGAGTTACAAGCATGTTAAAGAAAAATATATAGAATAAAAACTTAATATATTAATATAAGATCATAGTCCGAACTTGGGCCAATTATTAATAGAAACAACCTCTGTATTTTGGTATTAATAGATTTTTTTAGTCCCGCCATAAGAAATTTAACTCCATTATTAATATAATCGATATCAATTCGGAAAATTATTGATCTTGTTACATTAAAATTTAAGATGAAGTAAAATACTTATCTATAATTGTAGAAAAAACATCAAAAAATTCTTAATAGTCTTATAAATTCATAGATGAATATATGTATTTATTGAAACTATAAATATGTGTATACATTATTTAATATCATTTACATACATTGAATTAACTAGAAAAAACATCAAAAAATTTCTAATGATCTTATTAGTTCATAAATAGATTTGTGTATTAGAACTATAAATATATATATACATTATCTAATATCATTTACATACTTTAAATTAGAAAAAAAATCATTTTTTTGGTATACCTCCCTATATTAATAAACTTCATAAATTAATAATTTTGTGAAGTCCTAAGTCCTATCCATATCAATATATGGAGTTTTTACTGTAACATGTAATGTTGTTGATTGACGTTTTTGTATTGCAACATTAAAACTTTTAAGTAACACTATAATAACCCAGTCATCCACCACTATTGTCCCCGCTCAGCCACTGCGGTCATCCAGAAGTGTACGGTTTTTAACGAGCGCCGATGCAGTCATCCGAAAATAACTTCTAAGAAGATCATCCATCCTTGGATTACTCCTAACTCATCACACTTAATTGCTAAGTTATTTTCAACTTTAAAGCCAATTATGTTGAAAAGTTCTCGATGTTAGTAAAGTTTAAACTATTATTTGTATTTTATTCGGACAAACACTTCCGAATAAAGGGTGTTAAAAACATAATATAATTATATGTAAATTATTAAAAGGCTAGTTGTGTATCCCCATCATATCTGTAAATCCTTTGTCTAGGTGTGTATCGCACATCACCGGTACGAGTCTGATACACGATATTAACCACTTTGCTTACCACCAAGAGTATATTGCAATCCCTGTGAAAAGCACATGACCGTTGTAGTTCTCTAGTTCCAAAGAAACTAGGAGATATACGATGGAGATATCAGTTTTTTGATTCTCGTCTATAAGTTAAGACTAGTGGTTGAGGAATATCTAAGATGAATATATGCAATAGTCTGTCTTCTTTACTTCCAGTGTAGTAATGTCCATATGTTTTTTTTTTTGGAAAAAAAGAAAAAATGTTGACTCCTTCCAAATATAATGATAAGCTTCAGCTTCACAATAAAACACACCTGCTAAATATAATTTTTTCTCACACTTGCCAAAACTTAACCACAAGTTGTGTATTAGTTTTCCTAACACTAGACTTGTCAAAATAAGTGCCAAATTCGTGACGCCTAGTGCCCTAACCTAAAAAGAATAACAACTTCATTTTAAAGAAAAAATTCTAAAAGTAACTTGCATGTAGAAACTCCAAAATAGTTAGTTTCAAAATTAGATATTACAGAATGATCTAAACTTGTTACCTAATGGCCAGTTTGGAGAGGTGGTTTTGAAACCCGACATTTTATTTGTAAAAATTGTGTTTGCACTATCTATCTCAGTATATGATCAATAACATGTACACATATGGTGTTTGTCCTCAGATCATCCAGGTCTATCAATATAATTATTCACAATCATTGGTATATAGTCTGGTGATGATTTCTTCTTAAGATCGTCATTACTTGATAGTCTTCAGTCTTTGATATTTATTCTTCGATTTTACATCATTAATGACGAATTTTCCAATTTAAAATCCTAACTTTACCAAATATATTTTACAATTTTAACAATTTTCAAAATATAAAATTATCATCTGAATAGAGTTTGTCATACCAACGCTCTAACATATGGTATACAAGGCGGTATTTTACATTCAACGAAGCCACACATGCATACACCTCCAGTCATGAGTTTGTTAAGTCTAACACACGTTACTTGATCCATATTGACACGTTGTTTTTGGATCATGATAACTCTTTGGAATTTGTGTCTTGCGGAATATATGCATCCATATTATAAGGACGAGCTTTGTTTGTCTATGGACAAAAGGACGACTGAGGTTCTTTTTAGATTGGACGACATATATTATGTTTTGGCCCAATTCAACTAACCTTAATATAATCATTTAATCCATCCACTTAACCTTGACCTAACTACGTTGGGATCTTCTAATCCTAAAAGTGGAAGAATATTGATTTTTTAGCTTAACCTAACCTTAACTAACTTTTGGGTTGTAAGAGTTAGACTAACCATATAAGTAGAAGAAACTAAACTTTTTAGATTAACCTAACATTACGATTCGACGAACCATAAAAATGGAAGAAACTAAACTTTTTAGCTTAATCTAATCTTACGATTCTAGCTAACGCCATTAACCCTAAAAATGGAAAAACTAAAATTTTTAGTTTAACCTAACCTTAAAAATCCCTTAAAAATGGGAAACACTAAACTTCTTAGCTTAACATACCTTTAACCCACGCTAGCACCTACGGTCCCAGTTAACCATAAAAAGGTTGAGCCTTAGTCATAGGCCGGGGTGATACATAGCTGTCATATTGTCGGATCATCTTGCGTTTAATCACCCATCCATGTCGAGGCACTTGCTCTACAAACTTCTTTATAATGGTTAGAACTTAGAAATTATAATGGTTACATGACAATATTTTCTCCACGATTTGCATTCATAGTGACTGGAAAATATTGGTTAACACCATCAATGGTTGTTATCGTATTTATGACGGGAAGACAAATTTAGCAACTCTACCCTAGATATTTTGTCTGCACTTGCCACACTCAACCAATACTCTAGCAGATTATTTATCCAAGGAGGCACATAGATCTGTTGTCACCAACTTTTGTACTATTTACCTGGAATCTCAACTTTTATACTATATATTATTATTATTATTATTATTGTTATAAAAAAGGGATTTTATTAGAGAGAAAAACCACATTTACAACAAAATGGCAGGAAGCCTAGCCAAAAGTTGGGCACCTACTCCCTTTTGAATAGAAATGTCTAATCTAAAAGAAAAAAAAGTTGCCGATTTTATAATTGTAATCGAAGCTAGCTATGCAATTCTGCAACCTCTTTACAAAAACTATTGTGTCCTCTCCTAGTTCTCCCAAGGTGGTGATGGCAAGCACACCGAGGCCATATCCGTGAACGACACATTTGTCCAAGTATTTAGTACGTTTACGAGTAATGGCGTTCAAAATGGCTTGTCCGGGCGAGAAGGCGGCTCTCCCACCACCAGTGAAAGGGGACACCCCAGTAACATCAAAACAGACGTCACGGCCGTTCTCCCAATTATACACCAAGATATCCGCTGGCTGCAAGGAAGTTTCATTGTCCGATAGAAAACCTAATTTGACTTCTATCCGAGAGGCCACACTAGCTATGTAACACATGTCCGCGAGCATATCTTGGACCAAGTCGTCTCTAAACTTGAGGCCTACTTCGCTGACGCAATGTAAGGCGTGATCTCCGAAGACGTCCATCCCTCTCCCGCAACTAGAGCATAAGCTATCCTCCTCAGATATGGGTATTCCCAGCATGTAGATAGCACATCCCAGAACTGACGAGACCCAATTGACTGGTTAAGTCCAACAATAAGAAGACTTTGAGGAAAATCTTAGGCATGATTAAATTTGTTACATTGTCCAAAAATTATGTCATGTTCTGTCAAGGTAAATCTACTGGGCATATTCTTCTTAACAACATCAAAGTAAAGAACTGCCGATTTATGCATTGGACCTGTAATCTGATCCTTACCTGCAAAATTTGAAAGCTAAAAAGGGATTCATGAGTCTACTCTTTCTAATTCTAAAATCCCCTGTAATGTCATTAAACTCTCATTAATCTATTTTATTATAAACAGAGATGTGAGAACTAGAAGAAGGGATTATAATTTTCCTAAAATTTAAAAACGATAAATGACGTATAAGAATTAAAAAATAGAATTTTCCTAAAATTTAAAAACGATAAATGACATAAGATTTTAAAATAGAATTTATACAAATCCGAAGATTTTTTATTGAGTTGTCCAACATGCCACAAATTTATTTAATTTCTCGGATTTGAAATCCCATAAATCACAATTTCCGCATCCAAAACATTTATCCTATCCTTCCGTAAAAAAAAAAAAAGGGACGCTCCCATATATCACTGTGTATTCTGACTAACTTTTAGCACATTAATCCTTTCAAAAGAAAAATAAATAATTGAAAGTGCGATATTACAGATGTGATGGATGGTTTACCTACAAGCTACAGTGGACTATATCATGTCACCAAATAAACATGCAACTCTGATGCAAGTAAACATATAGAGAATGGAAGCATAAGATGAAATGGTAAACTAGGAGCTCAAACACTCAGCAGTCACTGCCATTAAAGAACCTATATTTAACTATGCATTCGGCGAGGACATTTGAGTAGTTCTTAAAAACATCTGAACTTGGCTTTTCAGCAAAGAATATCTGAAGCTTGAATTCAATAATTAACTGCATAAGAAGAATATTAAACAGAAAACAGAGCACAAGACAGGTATGTAAAACCCATTTTGATAAACCAATGGATCACAGTAAAGTACTATTTAATTGTTTGATGATGCAATCTGTTGCAACACAAGCAAGCACCAATCCAAATAACCCAAATTTTCATTTTTGAGAAGTCTAAAAATAATAAAAAGATTGAAGCAAGGCCTCAAGCACCTAACAGTCTTAGTACACTTGCATTTCTCCACCCAACCTGTAATCAGAGTTGCCAATCTTCTTAAGCATAGTTCAAACGGAATATGTCATTCTGGACGTAAAAGCTTCCTTGAGGAGTCGGCATCAAATGAAACATCTGACAGAAAAACCATTCCAGTACTATAAGTAAGCAAGACAGCACGATGACAAGTAATGCAAACATAACGTTGAGTTCTTATGTTTCTGTATTTTGGATGACAAGTACTGAAGTAAAAATTCATCACGTATCTCCATGACAAACACAACGTAGATGGAGCATTCATGATGTATTTCAACCATTAATGAATTAACAAAACTACTAAAACAGTACACACAATGTCCAATGGACTGACATAAGAAAGCAAAAAACATCACAGGTCGACATATATATACCAAACCAACAGATGCCATCAACCTTTGTACAAAATCAAACCAAAAAACATCACAGGTCGACAAAATGGTTTTACCTTCAATACATGGAATGCCACAAATGTGTATTCTATACTCTTTAACTACTCTAAGGGGGAATCAACACTGCATACAAAATTTTGTGTTCATGCATTGTCAATTTAAGCGAATGAAAACTAAGTAGCAATCAACAAGAGAAAACTCAGTATATTAAAAATTCTCTATGTTGGGTCATACGAGATGTCAAATTAACTAAATCATAAAATGTCAAAACCCCAAAAAACAATCAACAACCAAGTTATATATACCAAGAACAACACCAAATAGAGCGTTCAAATCAAAACCCTAAAACTAAGAGATGAAATATCAAAACACAATGTTCACATGGATAACATAAGAACAGAGATTATCATCCCTACCATTCTGGGTAGCAACAGAAACACTCTCCCCCTCTCCTACAACTTACAACTTATAAAATTTTCTGCTGCTGATACAAAATTACAAATACATCAATGTTGAAGTATTGATCAACAATAGCAGTCTCATACGACAACCAAGAGTTAATAAAAACCCTATAAAGTAACTGCATCGTAAAATGTCAGAACCTACCAAAAAATCAATAGTCAAGTTATATAAATCAAAATCAGCAAATAACATAAGAACAAAGATGACCATCCGAACCAATATTGTGCCAACATAAATGCTTTCTGTACCCCTCCACCATTGAAGTATCTATATAATACATAAAACATTTCTGGTTTGACATCAATAGTCTCCTAGCAACAGACATCAAACGGGTGTAATTTTGACGCGATAATGACAACACCTAAAATATTTATAACAAAAAGCACAAGAGAGATAGGACCCCTAAAACTCAGTTCATTTGCTAACACTTCCTACTGCTAATATTCATACATACATCAATGTTGGAGTAATAACAAAAAAACAAATAAATTCTAAATCAGTAGATACAAAACCACCAACACCTATCAAAAACCCTAGAGAAAAACATAGCTACTGTAGAGTAATTAGACCTTTCAACCCTCAAATACATACAGCCACAACCACTAGAAAAACATAACAAGAATGATCCATTTCAAAAACTAAGATAAACGCATGTTATACATAACATCATTCATACTTGTTATCAGGCTTTTTGAACCCCAAAAATCAGTTCACTCCCTAACAATAACTTTTTATACATCAATATTGGAGAATTAATCACAAAATCACTCTAAAATCCCTACATATAACCACCACCAACTACTTAAAAACCCTAGAAATATTATTTCCTATGGTGCAATCACATGCCTTCAAAACCCTAAAAAATAGAAATTCAATACAAAAAACTGAGATAAACCCTAAAACAAACAAAGATATATAGAGATGATGATTGATTATACCTGACTGAATTTGAGAGTATGTTGTTCACCAGCAAGTTGAAGATTCCCACTAACAAAAACAAGCATACCACCAGCAGGACCAGAAGGTTGGAAATCAACAGTAGTGATATTATGTTTACATTGTTGAAATGGTAAACTAGTTAATTTGCTAACTATAGCGTTACCACCTTGTATCTTCTCACCTTCGAAACTTAACATTGATGTTTCTTGATACAATCCACCTAAGTTACCACGATTTGTATCAAATGTTGAGTAGTAATGTTCTACGAATGCCTTTGATACGCCTTCTGGATCCATCACTTCTTCTTCTTCTACTGAGTTAAATCGGTTTCTCTTTTATCTCTGGGAAAAATAACTGAGTTTTTGCAGAAGAGATGAATGGAAGAAAGAGGAAACGCTAACTAGGAATAAATAGGAGGAAGAATTTTCTTTGAGAGGACCTTGGGATAATATTTATATTTATGAAATTGACCTTTGCTTAGTAGGTTAAAGCATGGCGACCATGGCGCAAAAAGGCTTGAGGTTGTGCACCCATGTTGTTGCCGTTGGTGTTGCAACTCTACTTGCTTGCAAAACTCCAAATCGGCTTGGTTCGCGTAGGTAAGGCCAAGTCCTGTATACCTCTTAGAGCATCCACAGTCGACTAAATTATTAACCAAACCCAAATTTGATCTTTGGTCTACCTAAAATGGATCATAACAGTGCGATTAAATTTAGATTATTGCCCACCTTTTCTACTGTTTGGGATCATATTTGATCCGAGAACTGGACCAAACACGAATATGGTGGAGCGTTAACTTACCCTTATATTTCGTGTCAGGTGTTTACCTAGACGTGTGTATGAAGATTGACCAGACGATTGTCTAGGTGAACGCATCAGGCGGTTGTCTAAGGCTACGCCTGTTACTCGGGTGTGCTCTTATACATGCGTCTGAATATTGACCGGGCGATTGTCTAGGTGAACGCCCCATCAGGCAGTTGTCTAGGGATACGCCTGTCACTTGGCGTGCTCTTAGACGTGCGTCTGAAGATTCACCAGGCGATTGTCTAGGCTACTCCCCATCAGGCGGTTGTCTGGGGCTACGCCTGATCAAAATTTACTCTCTACCCATTGCGTTTCAGGCGGAGTAAACCCAAAGATTGTCTAGGCTCTTAGGGCATCCACAATCATGCGATCAGACTAAACCACCAAAGATTAAAAATTCAGTCCGTCCCAAGAACAGCCGTGTATAGTCGGGCGTTGTTCTAGCGATGCGCTTGGTGTTGGGCGGTGTTCCAGCAAT
Organism: Papaver californicum; assembly: GCA_023531435.1. Classification (NCBI taxonomy): domain Eukaryota; kingdom Viridiplantae; phylum Streptophyta; class Magnoliopsida; order Ranunculales; family Papaveraceae; genus Papaver; species Papaver californicum. The sequence goes on from JAJJMC010011514.1 coordinate 2,022,888, forward strand.
TCGCTTGAAAACACGGGCGAAATCCTAGGATAACGCTTGCTCAAGGAGGAATCCTAGCGTCATGCTCGATGTGGGGCGGGATCCTAACATAACGCCTGGTATTGGATGGTATCCAAGGACCACGCTTGAGAGACGGGCGTTATCCCAGAATCACGCCTGATGGGGCGAAGTGCTAGCAGCACGCCTGAAGAATGTGCACATGTGCGAACTTTGTGTGTGAGTAGAATGAGACGGGCGGTCTCCTAGCGCACCGCCTGGGATTCCAGGCGAGTTGCTAAGAGCCCGCCCTATTCTGGCTTCCTTTTTCATTTATAATAACACTAAACTTTATAAAATTAATTTATAATAAGAATTTAATTTATAATGAGAATTTTTAGGGTTTAATTGAATAAAATTTAAGGGTTTAATTGAACAGAATTTTAGGTTTTAATTGAATAGAATAATTGTTGAATTTAAGTTAAAATTCGGATTAATTTTTTGTTGGTATTTTAATTGAATTGAATTTATAATTGATAATTATAATTTTTGGGTTTAATTGAATAGAAGAAATTGTTTAATTTAAATAAAAATTAAAAAAATATCTAGTTAATTTTAGTTGAGTTGTAGATAATTATTTGATTAATTGAATAATATTATTGTTTATGAGATTTGGGTACTCTATTTAGTGAACAACATATGCAGTTGCAAAGTTATTTTATTTATTACCTAGTTATAATAGTATGACATTATCTTAGTTCATACATATTCCAACAGTTGCTTACATATTTATTGAAACTTAACCTTCTTACATGTTTGACATAAGTAGTATTTGTTTCCAATGTATTCAGGTTTTTTAGAAATGAGCCGTTTCATCTTACCATCACATAAGGTTGAAATCCAGTCTTTCCTTTTTTTTGCTTTTCTAAGAAACAGATACCCCTTGCAGTTGGTTAGTGTGCATTTTCTACCTTCCCAAGGAAAATCTCTTGCAACATGATCAATAGAAATACAAAGAAAACACTTGGTAATTGGTGATGAGCTTGAATCCTCCATTATGTATGTTTGTTTGAAATTTTTTCAAGAATTGTGTTGTTGAAGCAGAAGATGAGACTTTGCAGGTGATGGTGGTGGAATATGGTATGACAACGTTCATTTTATAACTGGAGTGCCAACGATCATTTTTTTTGAACAAAGTAAAATCAGACCATTGTATCTCAACTAATCTTAAAAAACAAAAAAAAATTGAAATAAATAATAAAATTATGATACATTAAAAGATAACAATATATCGGTTAAAAATAAACTGAAAATAACCAAATTAATTCATAAAAGTTGAAACTTAATATGACAATGCTAATAAGATTGCCCTTCACAAAGGTTTAAGGTATTCCAAGAATCCTTTATGGTTGGTTTAATCTTTTCTTCAAAATTTCTGCCTTCTTAAGTTCGACTCACTGTCTTGATACATCATCCATCCCGGAGAGATCCGTCGTCATTATACGAAACTCCTCTTCTGCTTCTTTCCAAGCTAGTTTTGCTGCAAACTCGGCTTCTCTCTGCGCCATCTTCATTTGTGTTTGTTCTGTATATTTGGCGTTGAAGTTTTGTTGTTCTCTATAAATATTTTCCATCATTTCCTGTTGGGCTCTTGCTTTCCCTTTTGTCTTCTGTCGTTTCGCCTCTTTCCCATTTGACGGATATATGTGTTAGGGATATCTCTTATGTCTTCATAGCCACTGGAAGCGTCTAGGCTTAAGTCATGTGTTTCTCGGTTGTCCCCACCGCTTTCGTAATCTGACTCAGCTTGTGATGAATCGAAAACAGCTGTCGATCGTCTGGAATATTTTATATTATCTAACATAACTGTGTAGCACTCGTCATGCTTAAAACTTTTCCCACCATTAGCTTCCTTGAAAAGCCTCTTTACTTCTGCAATCTATTTTTTGAATTCAATTTAGTGGAGGATATACAATTCAAAACATTAATGTAATCGTCAAAATTAAATGAGTAGTTACCTTATTTTCGGGGGCCCATCCAGTATGATGTTCACGTTCCACTTCCGCCTCCTTTGCAGAGAAAAGTGCTACATCTTTACTTATAATTTGAAATCGTTTATGAAGGGAGGTCCAAGTGCATTATGGCATTGAAGGTATGGCTTCTTTCATCTGATATAATATACGAGACCATAATCTTTCTTCTGATTGATCGGTACCAATACTACAATATTGAGATATTGACAAATGAATTGTACATACCGTTACATCTTCAAATGTAGTAAAATTTGGACCTCGTGGTCTTGATGATGGCAATTCTAATCGATTTGGAAACTTATTAAATGAAAAAGAACTTAATTATTTTTGAATACTAACTAGATAGCAATGAGTGAGTCTAGTAAAATGAAATTGGATTAGTATTCCATATATAGTGTAAAAATATAGTCGTTGGAATGGCAACGGTTAAATCAACGGTAACATCTCAACGGTACACTCAACGGTAAACATATTGCAACATCATTCTATGATCTCGCGTAGCTCTAGAGTAACGCCTGGACATATGAAATCACAAGCGGCACTCTAGGATCCCGCCTGGTGTTGGGCGTATTGCTAGAGCATCGTTTCGTTGGGGCGTATCTCTAGCGCCCCGCCTGGTGGTGGGCGTGATCCTAGTACTCCGTTTCATCAGACGAACCCCCAGAATAACGCTTGATCAGGCGAACTACTAGCCTACCGTCCGTGTTTCTGAGCGTTGTCCCAGAATAACGCCTGACTCTGGTGAATTACTAAGACGCCGCTTAACATCAAGCGGTACACTACGAGCCCGCTTGACTATAACCTGTTTAGTCGGGAAAAATGACTACTTCTAGTCAGCTACAGTTGATTTCTTCGACTATCCACTATATCTCGTCGTCCCACTGCGCTACGATTTTTCGGACTAAAGATCACTTTTGATCTTTAGTCAGCCTTTTGATCTTCCCATTCTGGGCGCTCTTAAAAGATCAAATTTGGCCAAAAACACCCACTATGCATATAGTAAACCATCAAATTCACCTCTCAAACGCTCAACTTTGAGAGGATGTCCATCGCGATGTAGTCTCGATCGAGCGACAAAAAATTGGTCGCTCGATAAAGACTTTATATCTAACTAAATATTTTAATATTTAATATTTATCTTTCCTATTTTTTAGTTATTTTAACCAACTTTTATTATACAAGGATCCCACTAAATATATTATAATATCTAAAAATCCCCCAAAACATATTTTTTTTGTTAAGGATCCCACAAAATATAATTAAATATATCATTTTACTCAAATTTAATAGTTTATCATAGTGGAGAGGTATCTTTATCCATCCATATAGCTAGACAAGCTAACCCATTTGAAGGGATGCATAGTATGTGGCCTTACAAACCCTCGTAAAGTAATATTCATATATTAGTCAAAACATATTTTTATGAAGAAAAGGTCCATTGTAATATCTTTTATTATATGAGACCCTTATACTTTTTGCAGCCGCCGAAAACCGTATAAAATGGCTTGCACTTCACGCGATGTCGGGATCACTGGGTCCCCACTTAAATTCTGCCAGGTCAGGTCATCCATTTCATGCTCTATTGGCTTTTGTTTTGCCCATCATCCTCTGCATTATTCCGTCACCGCTTAATGGAGTATATAATAGTAACAGTGAGTTATTGCAGCATCTTTATCCCTTTTCTTTGAAGAACCTTTCTGTTTCTGAGACAGAATCCAATTTGAATTTCAATCTCACTGGGCAACACAGAGTTATAAAGACAATATGGCCCACTGCCTAATGTTTGGTGATGCACTGACGCAGCTTGTTTTTCGCCAAGATAATTTCTGTCACAAAAACTAAGGTCAAACTCACAAATGGTCGCCATCAATTGTGTGCATGGAACCTAGGTTCACAAGGCGTTTAATTTTTTCACACGAAAACTGAATTACCAGAGAAAATAGAAAGGTAAATAGATATAGCATTACTACATAACTAATTTACATTAGAAATAGAATTTATTAACCCTGAGTGTAATGTATTCCTTTACGGCTGAATAATATAAAAAGAAAGATAAATAAACTAACAGTCACGATTGTAACAATGGCATGTCTAGAAAGAAGGACCTACTTCTGCTCTGGCACAGTTAAAAAATATATAGGAGTCATTCTCAAAAAAGTGTTTCGTCTTAAGTGAAAGGTCTTAAAGAACAAGGACTCTGCCATGTGGATATGTCTGTAACGAGTTCTCGAAATTGATCTATGAGAAGTTTTACATGCTTGTTCTTGTCTGCAACTTCCTATATTCCATAGAAAAGCAGAAAAGCAGAAAAAGGTTACCAACCAATCAACTAATTGCCTTCCAAAAGAGTTATTAATAGGATATTCATTATTCGATACTGAGAGCACATGGAAATCTGAACATTATACTGTGTAAAGCTTAATAAGCATAGAATAAGGAGGAGTATATGTGGAATCAAAATATACATCGTCAAAAAACAGGTATCTTCGCTAATCTTAATTCTAAGTGAAATATGATGTACCTTTCTTAAAGTAATGACTTGGTCTTGCAGCTTTTCAATTTCAGCTTGATCTGCTCCAGATTCTGACCCACCAACTGCGGTACCATTCTCATATGCTTTTGCCTACTAAGATGGAGTGACAAAGAGGAACTACCAGTATTAGCCTGATCCCCAGAATTACAAAATAACTACTTGACATCTTTACTCAAAGGGACAACCTCTCTAACGACATTTTTTTGCGTGCCTGGATATAGTTGATATTTATGCATATAAGAACGGCAGAAGAAATTTTGCCAGATTTTCACTAACGTTGGTGACAAATCGTCAAACATCCAATGTTAGAACAAGGACATATATAGAATCCTGCACATGTGAAATGCAGTGGGGCCTTATGCATACTAAATGACATTAGGAACCCTAGTCTTGCGCCTCGCGCGAATTCTAGTAGTAGAGATCAAACCACTCTTAAGGCTCACCCATGCACAATCTATACAGGAATGTGATTTGTGCGAGTTCTGGAGTAGCATGAGCAAAATTATCTGAACAATTCTACACGTGCTCAGAACAGCAGCGACCCTAGTCCTGCACGAGTCCTGGTAAAAGGATACAAGTCACTCCTGCATGAACTACTGAACAATTTGGATTTATACCAAAGCGAGTTTGGAGTAGCATGAGCACAATTATATGCATGCTCAAGAGTAGTTGCAACTCTAGTCCTGCGCGAGTTCTAGTAGTAGGAATCAAGTCACTCCCGGGCAAACTACAGAACAACTGGGATTTGAGTTCTGGAGTACCATGAGCACCACGCTCAAGATCAATGACGAACCTAGCCTTGTGAAAAATTCCAGTATGAGGATTCGAGCCGCTAGGAGATTCAAACATGCACAAACTACACATCGATTGGAAATTACCCCAATATGAGTTCTGGAGTAGCATGAACATAATGCCGAGAATAATGAACTTAAAGGTTTTATCAAACCCGCATTTTGATAACAGCAGTGAAATTAACATCCTCACATAAACAACAAGCAAATCGCCAACTATGGTACCACTCTCATATGATTCGGGTTCAGTATTACCCTGAACCCAACACAACTTATCGAATCTTTTATAAAACTGATGGACATGTAAACCATACATTGACAATATGTTGAATATATCTGAAAGTATATATTACCCTCGGATAACTGGGAATGGCAGTAAGAACAGAACGCAGAGAAGCAACTGCAGACTTATATCGAAGGCGTGCATCTTCAAGAGCTCCACCACCTAATTCCGCCTGGTGCAAAGAGTCAGAAGCATCACCATTGACGCCATTAGAAGAATGAGAAGAAACCACACCTGTTGTTGACCACAAGGCAGGATTACAGAGCTCGTCATTCATTGATGAAAGAATCTGAAATGCTGCTTCAATTGTGCCTTCTAAATGTTTCTGCCCCTCCACAGCGAGTTCCTGAACACTTTTCCCATGACATCACTACTGCACTTGCAACCACAACTGTAAGCAACCATCAATTCTGTGAAGCCTACAGCCCTCTTCTATATGCTTTCACATACAGTTGAGAGAGCAGTTATTCAAGAAATAAATCTACTTGCTGTGCGTTTACTATATGCACCAGGGCCACTAACCATCACTTTTGTTTATTAAGCGCGGAGTGTTAAAACTGTTTGAGCAAGACGCAGAACTAGAAGACTACCTCATTCGTCGAACCTAAGGCAAAAAGCAATTGTGCAGAACAAACTAAAACCCTTGGAAAAATGACATACATTATCAGACTTTTGGCGTGTCAACTGTAGACATGACAACACTTGTGTCCAACAACACTTCAGCATGTACTTGCACATAATAATATCAGATGAAGTTTGTGTATCTTGTGTCTACCTGCACACTGTAGTGTTTGAACAAATATGTCGTTCTACTATGATGCACATAATCACAGAAACAATCATACATGTAACACGTAAAACAGTGCCCCTTTCTTCGCATTTTTTCAATGCACTGTATCCAGACACCTCATACCAGTTTTGTACACCAAAAAATCACATGCCCACGTTGGTTATGTAGCCCAAAATAATAAACAGGAAGAAACTTGAAACAAACTCGCCATATAACCATTCACTATGAAACATGCGATTGACAGAGGATATCCCAAAGCAACGTACACAAATTGAACCCAAACCTTATTCTAAAAGCCTTAATAATAGAAACTGGATTCATACAACTAAAAGCCCCACAATTTTTCTACAAAAACTAGTTTAAATAAAATCACCAGAGATAATTCTCAATTATGCTATAAAGTTTCAAACCTTACCTACATGAGGTACACATTTATAAAGGGGCATTCACATGATCAAAACCCTAGAAACGAAAACAAATCAAAACAAGAAGCAGCGGAAGATCATCAAAGTGAAAATTTAGGGTCTTCAAGCTGATTCTTACCTGATTGATGAGATTTTATGGTTTTATCAATTCCTAATGTACAACTTCTTGAGCAGGAGAGGGAATTTTATTACAAATTTTCAAAAAAAATAATTAAAAAGCTAGTTTCCGTTCTTTACTGTGCTAGTGGCTACTAGCTAATTTGTAAAGGTTGTTCTTGTCCTTGAGAGCTGAGACAAGTGAACATGTATGGTTGGTATAACCGTTCCGATCTGGACCCAGCTAGGGGTTGGATTTTTTTTTTTTGGGTTTTGATAAAATACACTCATTTGAATTAGTGTTTACAAATATATATCCGTTTTTTTATAATTATTAAAATACACCCGGTTTTATTTTTTTATCCTGTACTTTAATAAAACAGTTAACATGCGTTATATTAGTAAATCGGGCCGAACTTGCTGAGTTGACTAGGCTGTAAAATGTCTGAAATACCCCTTAATGTTTCAAATTGCATATAACACTTCCGTCACAGGTTCGAGCTTAGACCATCAACAATGGCAGCAATCCTCCATCACCGATCACTGGCAAAAACTCCATCGAGAAGGATTGGATTCCATGTTGAAACCCCCAAACTTTACAAACATATTCAATTTCTATATAAACATGATAAACCCCCAAATTTTACATCATTTTACATACCAATTGAATTGCATACACAAAATCTTAACCAAACAATAAAAACAGTTGCCATGCCATTTCATTATCCAACATGTTAAAACACACAATCACGCATTTGTATCTCCAATTTACAGAAAAAATAAAACCCCTAAAATTTATGTAACCCTAAAATTTTAATTTCATCAATTTACAAATTAACACCAAACATCATGTGATTCATGGAAAATAAAGGATTGGGTTCCATTTACTTACTTGTTTCGACGATCAATTCAACACCAATCGTCTTCGTCTTCAACTTTCCTGCCTGCAACTATTTCAAAACCATTTTCTCTTGCTTTTAATCCCTGCAACAGTGAAGATAGAAGTCTTACTCACCGTCTTAATCACTCACAGTCCCAATCGATGATTTAATAAACTTACTTGATCTTTTCTCTTTTCTTCTTCTCGTCTCCCCTTCTCACCTGTGCCTAAAACGAAAAGAATGAAGAATCCTCCGATTCTCTTTTACCTCTAATCGATTTTAGTTAAGTTGATAAGGGGAAATCAAGCATTTTATATTTGGAATGATCCTTAGTCGTTGATTCAAGATGTACGGTTAGATCAGGTGGTGTTAGGCCTTAACGGAAAATTGGATGCTGGGTGTATTTTAGAAATTTTTAAAATAACAGGTGTATGTTTGTAATAAATCCCATTAGGTGTATTTTATCAAAATTCTTTTTTATTAACCCTTTTGGTTCCGATCAATTTTATATCCTATCGTGGATGTAGTAATTTTTCTTGTCAGAATCAATATAAAATACCAATATCATGTTAGGGCGAATCCTACTGTAATGTATAAATGAAGAAATTTGTTCGACTATGTGGATCGGCAAACTCGTTTTGCCATTATGAAAAAGAATCTTATTATTGGGGTTGCATCCCCAAGCTTTTGAGGGTTGCAATGGATTATAATGTTTAAAATGGAAAAATGGGGAACCTAATCTGTTTTAGAAAGTCACATTTACTTTCTGAACTGTATACGGTTAGGTCGATCCCATTTTCCACGTAAATTATTCATTACGGTTGGAAAAATATGAATTTCCAGCCGTAGTCTTATTTTACGGTCGGTAAATTTTGGTCTCCCAACCGTAAATGATTTTTTACGGTTTGTTTTCCTAGCCGTAAGTTGATCTGGATTTTTAGAGAACTTGGAAATTTATGCCATTTTTACGGTTGTGAAATCATAACATTTCCAACCGTAAACTTTAGTTACTGTAGGGTCATGTAGATTGTCCTAGCCGTAAATATAATTGTGAAACTAATTTTCACCCAATTTTTGCTTGTTAACAACATTTTTAGAAATCGAGCTAACTAGTTGGTCAAGGACTTGAGCCGTTTCATTGACGTTGGGGAATTGTTGAGTGTTTAAAAACAAAGAACAATTCTACAAGGGCTTAAAGAGATAACTAAACCTGACGAACGAAGGTGTTCGAAGAGGATACCTTGATGTTTATCATCATCTGGCGAGGATGTTGGTCGTAGTGGATGAATGAGTTATGGACTTGTTGAACCTTAGTATTTTCATCTTTTGCTATCTAAGACATTTTCCTATGTTTTTATTATGAATATGAATTTCTTAATTTAACTTGAATGAACTTAACACATCTTTTGCTATATAAGACTTGTAGTTTCTTTTTTATTGTAATAGTTTTTATGGTTTACGAAGCTGAAAAAAACTCATCTTAGGGTCACTTACGGCTAGGACATCATTGAGAAAACCTAACCGTAAAACACGTACATTAAAATTCATGGTCTTCTACGGATAGCTCCAGAACATTACCCAACCGTAAGTGACCCTGACTTTATTTTACGGCCAGGAATCCTAGACGTATGGGTGGAAATCAAAATTCAAGTGAGGTTTACGGCTGGAAATGTGAAAAAACCTAACCGTATATACCAAATTGTTGTGTCTACGTCTATGTCGATACACCTATTTCCTAGCCATAAGTGGCAAAAAAATTCAACAATAATTGATTGTTTTTGTTGAACAATACAGTTTCTCCCAACGACCAGATTTTTCAAGAAATCTAGTCGTTGGGTCTTTCATCTATATATAAAGGAAGTCTTGTCTTCAAGGTTATCCTCACTTCCCAATTTAGTTTCTCATTTATTCATAATCCAACAAAACACAAACATGGCTTCCACATTCAGCACCGGAGAAGATGTTGCCATAGTTCAGGCATGAGGGACGATCACAAACTATGACTCAGGTCGAAACAGACACGTTTGTCATACGACGAGTTCTTTTTGGAACTGTACTATTTTGGATTTTTGTGGCGTCAGACGATAATAGAGGAGGAAAAAAATCAATGAAAACAAGGCAAGATTCGAAATGACCTATGATAAATGTGATTGCTTGAGAGGGGAATTGTATTACTTGAAGGAAACTTATTCTCAAATGCCAAGTGTGTGACGAGTAAGTATATCTCAATAAGTTATTTATAGAAGAACCCTTTTGAATACAACATTCTAACTTATTATTGATTTATTTTGCGATACTGAAATCAGTGGGGAAAATTTCAGCTATGATGAATGTTATAAGGTCTTGAAAAAAAATGTTTTGTATTTCAACATCGAATAACCATTTAAGTGTAATGTAATGATCTACGTTAGTTCTTTTCCCTCATTGTAGCGTCATTTCCTTCACTGAAAACTGTTTTGAAAGAGTGTGAGTGTTATATTTGTGTAATTCCAAGCACATTGTAAAAAATCACATACGTTCAGGGAAACTTACGACTGGATTTTCCAGAAGTGCTAACCGTAAAAGACCATGATTGGTGTTTACGGTCTGGATTCCTAGCCATATCAGGACCATTCCCTTCTTTATGGTCTGGATTCTTAACCATAAGTTAGTTTTTTTAACTTACGGATGGGTCGATACTCTACGTCCTAGCCGTAATTTGCCCTGATTTTTGACTAAACCACATATTATTAGGGTGTTTTTAAAAAATAGAGCCGTTAGAACACTAATCTCTTTGCAAAAACTATATACTATGTTATCCAAAGAGAGGAGAAAAACGAAGGCAAGGTGGTTTGGTTAGTCTTAGTTATTAGAAATATATTCACGACAACTTCTGTAGCGACATTGGTAACACTAATAACCGTAATGTACCTAATTTGTTTTCTCGATTTATGGTTATACAAAGACAAGTGAAATTAAGAATATATGGCTTTAATTCGTATCTGTAATGAACTTCGACTTGAAGGTGAAACTGATGATGAAGTCGTATCTCAATCTAGAAAGGAATGAACAAAATGGAAAGGTTCAAATTTCACACTTGAACCTCATTTCGCTATCCTTAAGGACTTTTTCATATTTCGAATGAGATATTAGAAATTTAAGTGCAATAATTGTTGTAAATTATGTATTGGGCTAAAATAGTATTTAATGAATGAAAATATATTTACAATTCAAGTTAAAATTGATTTCAAAGTAATAGAGATTTCAAAATCCAGGGTCACTTACGACTGGGAATTTCCCAATTTTCACACTATGAACCTAGCCAACTGTATAAATTGAGTTTCAACATGTTGCTCATGTTTACGGCCAGGTTTGGAAAAAAAACCTAGATGTAAAACTTCAAAATCACAGTTTTACGGTTGGCCTTCCTAGTTAACCTAGCCGTATACCTGCAGCTAATCAACTTTTAAAATCCAGGTTAACTTACGGCTAAGTCGATACAGTTAAAAACGTAGCCGTAAGTCATTCTTAATTTTCACATGTTACTGTTTCTTAATGTAAAATTGGGGAAACCATGACACAATTGACCAAAATATATTCTCATTTATAATGAGTGACTGAAAATACATATCTTATCATATACTCACGACCATTCATCACACGTACTCAATCACACATGGTGGTTCTTTTGGTTTCGACATGGTCATCGCCTTCCAAAGTTCACCTATGACACCAACCACTGGAGATTTCGGTATCGCATTGGGCCCTCAACAAAGGCAATGGGCTTCATTCTTTTAATTGGAGACCGATAAAATAACATTTATGTACGTGCCTCATGGTAACTCTTCTATTAGAAAATTCTTCTACATAAGTTGTTTTGGTTGGTACAGTTGTACACACGACTGAGAGCGATAAATAATGCACGACGCAAGAGAATGCTTCGGTTAGTAAGTACCTACAAATCGACATGCTCATCCAATGATCACTTGTGATGTTTACGTTTCCATTTAAATGCCTTTCAAATGCAACGAACCTTTCCTCAATATCCGTTTCATGTCTCCATCTTCTCCATATCTCATCATTGCCTTGTAGAAATCCGGTTGCTTTTGGAGTTCACACAAAATATTTTGCCATATGTAGGTGAATTCGTGAAAATTGTTAGTTTCGGGCCCTCTATAAATTCCAAGTTGTTCTGCGGCAACATGGAAACCACAATTCCCGTCACCATGATCATCGTCGGCTGCTTTGATAAATTCCCGAATGATGTTGGGAACACACTCCAAGTATTCTTCACAAATAATCTACCTAGTTCGGTAAGTTTTACCTTTCTCATCTCCTGGGGGGCCTTCCATCGTTCATCTTGCGGTACGAACCGTTTCTTTCTCATTATGTGATGCTATCATTACCAGATTTTTTTCGACCTTTGAAGCTTTTTCTTTAACATCAAACATCCTTATTGCTAATTTTTTAAAACCAATTTTAAAAGAATCAACTTTAAAGGTTGGACTTCGATCCTTGGGAGGAAATCTCTGAACCTTTTCTTTTTATATTTCTAAAGCTTGGTACGCTTTCTTCCATTTTACTCCGACCACGTTTGTTTGTAGTCGTACCTTTTCCTTTCACATCCTACTCCTCATACAAGGCTCTCAAGTTCTCAAAACCCGAAGGCTCTCTTTGATTTGAAACTCCCAATTTTGCATTCTCTTGGACCAATTCCTTCGCATCTTTTCTCTCTTATTTCCTTTTATTTTTAGTACTAGGCCTACCCTTCCCCACTCTCTTTGTTGGTTCCATAATATCGTTTCTAGTGAAAGGGTGGTTAAATTTCCAAAACTCATACAACTAAATTTGTCCTTAGGGCTGATTCAATGAAACGTACTTATCAAATAATTCTTTGTGAGCCTCGGTGTCACAAAACACTTCACCTAAGCCTTCATTCGGTAATGTATCGTTGCATGAAAGTTGTTACCAAAAAGGATCCACATCTTCGACTGGGATCATATTTTCTTCGTACCTAGCTATCACATGCCGGCATGGAAGTCCCAAAGCCTACATGTTGGTACAAATACACTATTCGCCCGGAATGGGCGTTTTAATCTCCTCAACTTTATCCATTATCTTCTCAATTACCCAGTGAGAGGCATAATATGTTATTCCTCGTATCCAAGGGTTCTCCAAATAAACAACATGCTTTCTAGATCGGCTAAATTCGAAGAGCCTTTTGATTCATTCGAGTTCACACTTGAAGTAGTTTTCCATAACATCAAACAACATAACAAATCCACCATCACACCCATTTAGCTTTATCTTGAATCGACAGTGAGATGACTCGACCGTGCTAGTCACTTGGTTGTCATATTGTTTATGTTTGTTTACCCACGCGCTAACAAGATTTTCTTTGTGGGGATCCACCAATTTTTTAATCAAATACTCTAGAACATCTGGGTAGCTATCCCAATGCGCCAATAACATATACTCATTTTGAAAGTAAGTTTCTTCCGTCATTGGCCTTGTCAAAGCATCCCACTGTAAGCTAAACTAGCCCATTTTACCTTGGCTACTTTGTCACTGTTCTTTTCTTGTTGTTTCTCTACCGGTAGTTTGTTAATCCTCGCCATCTCGGTTTTCCTTGGTGGTATAATTTTGGTTTTGCAATTGGTTTGGACATTATTCCATATATGGAAAATGCATAGAAGATGATGTGTGTCGGGAAAAATACGCTATATCGCCTTCATCAATGCTTGCTCCTTATCCGTAATCACCACCTTAGGGGTATAGACCTCTTGGTAGAATATATTTACCTTTTGTAATGCCCACATGTAACTTTCCTCCTTCTCATCTTGTAAAAAATAAAACCTAACACTAAAAGGCGACTTCGCGGATGTTTGCCTGACAAAGTTCAATATCAGCATCTTATACTTGTTCGATTTCTACGTGAAATCCATAAAAAGAATTTGATGGAAGCATCTTACCGATGTTACAAACTCCGTATGAGCCAACAAAAGATACATCACTTCCCCATTCTCATCTTTCTCATGCACTACCGTGTAGTTCGCATTTCCCTCCAAATACAATAATTGTTGCATAAGTTCTCTATTTTTCCATTGATCACTTCTCAATTTTTCTATTACATTATAGATGGTAGTCAAGGAAGATGACTTATTTTTTTTTAATGTCTTCACACTACTAAGGATATCAATAGGTATTGTGCATTGTTGACTCAACATATCTACTAGTGATGCGTCGGAAAACCGACTTTGTTTTACCGCAAGCGCACAGTGTCGAAAGATGTAGACAAGAGCAAATACGGTTCGTTCCCACGAGGAGTTTGGGATTAAAATATTTTTTTTAGGTTTTTTTTTATAAGAATTTAATTAACTAATGAATTAAGATTATTTAATAAAGTTGGAAAACAGTAAGAGGAAAACGTTAAGGTTCCGGGAATCCGTTGTAGATTAGGGTTTAATTGCGTTCGTCACATACGGTCTCAATTTAGCTACTAATGCACAGAAGATTTTTAATTAAGCACTAAAGAAAGAATTTTTGAAAAGAATTATTTGTTCTCAACCTAAAGTAGAATTTCGAAGTACTAAATATACGGGGCATAAAGAGTCAAAGAATATTCATAAAATGATTTAGTACAAGGTTTCAACGAGTCCTTCTACTAATCAAACAATGAACTATACGTGACATAGAACATGAAAAATCATCGAGACGGTAAAACGTTGAGAGAGAGACAAATTAATAATATTTAGTTCATACAGTTAAAAACCCTAGTTCCGAAACACAAATAAAAATCATCTCTACAAATTCATCCTTTCGCCCTAACAAGAGAATTAGCCCAACATGGCTTTCTCAAAAGCCATACAAATTAATTAAGAAAAATAAACTAACACTTTTCAGTGTTCCTCCGACTTCGTCAATTCTGTCCGAAAATTCTGTCCAAAAGAGTCCGGGAATTGTATATTTCTTCTCTGTAGGTCTAAGTATGTCCCAGAGAGAGTACTCTCGGCTTCTATTTATAGAGGTTAAGTCCACCACCTCTTTTAGAGTTTAACAAGAATAGGAATCCCAATATTCCACCGACCCAAATACAATTTCCGTGTTGTACAAGACTTAATTTCTTTTCTCGCACGCCTAACATTACCTATTTTAACTCCACATACTTCCCTGATTTCTCTCAAGTCCTTACCAAAAGACTTCGACTACCATCCCAGACTTTCTCAAACTCGAACCAATAGCAGCAACCCCATCAATATCACTCACATCACCATTACAGGCCCTACTCCACCATCAATCACTGCCTCAGACAATCACGTCCATCGCAGCGAACCATCACCAACAGCAGCCATCTCAAGTTCCATTGCAGTTCAAAATCACAGGCTCCATCTCCAATTGATGGTAACACCATCTTCATGTCTGCATCGACAGCACAGACTCGCCAGCAACCTTCTCTGCCACAGGCTCGACTGTCAGCAACCATTGTCTACAACTCCTTCTAACCTGCCAATCGAGCTCCATCTCAACAGCGTCACATCCATAGCCACCACAACTGTCATTATCATTAATCCATTTCTGTCAAACTGCAGCCATTAAACTTTATCAACTATCACCAACCCATAGCAAAGAACCATCGATCATCACAGACCATTGTCCTCTTCTCTCGAGCTCATCACGTCAACAGTCTCTATAAACTCGAGTTCCAACCTCAGACCAAAACTGCACTTACTTACCCAACAGTTTACGACCAACCAGCTCCATCATTCATGCATGATCAATCACAGACACCATCACTCTTCACTGCCACAGATTCTATGATTATTCCAGCCACCATTAATGGCAAGTGAAGCTCATCACATCTCTGCAAAACACCATCATTCGAACTCCAACAGCCACCATCATCTCTGCCATGAAGAGTTCAATCATCACAGGCTCGAGCTCTCTTCTCTGTTGATGTTAACCCATCATCACATGCTATCAAGAGCATCACATCATTCCCTGTTTTGATAATGAAAATGAAGGGGGTGGCCCCGATCCATTGGATGGTGTGTTTAAAAGAATTCAAATTGTGGTTGCCCTGAGTAGAATGAATGGTGCCATTAGCAATATTTAAATCTTGTCAGACCTTAGCGTATGCCAGGTTGTCAATAGCAATCTCTCTTGAAATGACCTTTTTACCCTTACTATTCGTTTCGCTCATAACTTTCTCATATGAAGTCAGAATGACCTCGTTCTTTCGCTATTGGATTCGTAATCAAATTCTCTACAAGATGGAGGGTAGAAATCCTGGAATGGACTGAGATCTACTGGGTCTTTGGTAATTCTTCTCTTGTAAAGCTCTATTTCGCTTGTTTCAGAGACGTAACCTAATAAAACGCACAAACTAGAAAATTAATAATAAAACACGGTAATTCACACAAAATCTAGCAAATAAGAATAAGGAAATGGTACTTAAATATATAAATTATGCACTTATCAACTAGCTCCATCTCTTTGGGGTTGAGCCTTGTCGCATAAGGATGGTTGATCAAACTCTCCGGAATTGGGTGGTTATGAAATCCCGAATCCAACTCACTCATAAACCACACTTTCTTAAACTTTTTGTACTTAAATTGAAGCAAAGGGAAACCACACTTTTTTGTATGATGCACCCCCATATTCCTCATGGTCTTTGGTTTATACTCAAAACCATTTTTAATGACTCTTGTACTTCCCACTACTCTCGCAAACCATTTGAAAGAAGGTGTGTCTTACTTGATTGTTTTGAACTATAATGCACATCTTTTTCAACCCTTGTTCTCGAGCCCATTTCTTTGCATCTTCTATATGTTCCAATTCAAAGTTATTGGTATAGTCATCACTTGTATCCTCACTCATTACGCTAACAACTGGAGGCTAGAAAAAATGAAACATAAACATAGCCATAAGAAAAACAGAAAAAATTATCCAAAGACCCTAGATACGGCTGGGTCGACAACTAAAAAACCTAACTGTAACACTATCTTTACGGCCAACTTTAGTACGTAAGCTAACCGTAAGCGAGCCTGAGTTTCTATTACAGATACTATCTCTAGCCATAAAACCATCCTACGACCATTTTTATTACAATTTCTAACTGTAAGCGACCCTGATTTGGGTATACGTCCAGCTTATCCAGCCGTAGTAGATAACATTTAATATCATTTAATATGCCCATGCACATACAGTTGGTTTTTTTGCACACGACATGACCGTAGAGATGTTTTACGGCTAGGAGTTTTTATTTGCCCAGCCGTATTTCATAGTTTACGGCTGTGAGTTCATGATATCTAAGTTGTATATAAATTATTCGGTTAGGAAACCATGGTTTCTCACCCGTAAGAAGTCGACGTCTGGGATTTGGGGGTTTTCTAGCAGCAAAAAAATCTAACTTTCCACGTACTTTAAGCAATTACATGTAACAAAAACAGTATTGGAGTTAAGTTAGATGTATAACTGACCAGTTTGAGCATTATTTTCTTCATATTCTTGGCCTGGATATTCAAAATCATAATAAGGTTCATATTCTTGATTTTTTTTAAAAACTCTTGATTATCTAAAAAATCAGCCATGGTAGGATCATTATTTTGTTGTATGAATATCTTGTTTGATTTAGAAGAAGATGATTCACCTACCTTATAACTCTTGTTAGAATCATTCATTTGTGTGGAGAAAATCAAAATTTATAGGTTTTCATATTTTTTTCCCACTTCTTCTTCTTCTTCTTATCCCTCCAAAACTAAAATGATAATGTTTTGATTTTCAAAACACTAACTTTAAACTAAATTGTTAATCTAATCAACTAATTAACTATTAATCAATTTAGTATTAACACTAATTAATTAGGTTAGTCTAGGTATTATGAAAAATACTATGATAAGGGGTTTTTGGGTTGGTTTTTAGATGACTCTATTTTGTCATCTTGTAAGCCCTCAAAATCTTGGGGTTGCAGCCCCAATAATTGATTTCATGAAAAAATGCACTCAACGACAGAGTATATGACGCACAATAGAAGTATGGTCGGGCAACTTAAGTTGCTTCACGGAGCGATAAAATATTAGATTCCAAAGACTGAGATTTAGCCGCACGACCAATGTTGTGTCGCCAACGGCTAAACTGCCAATGCCTACTTTCTCCCTTTCATATAAAATTTCATATAATTCTCTTCTGTTAGTCACACCTCTCTTAATTTTTACTTAATCTATTTAATAAATCAATCTTCTCACAAATTCACTTAGTCTATTTTTTTCCACCATGAATCTTGATGTTGAATCTTCTGAAAAGAAAATGGAAATAAATATGGATTTATACAAAAGATGAAGAAAAATATATGGAGATTCTGAGACAATTGAATGAAGACTCGGCTGAGGCTATAAGGCGCCTAAAACTATGTTGCAATTATATCCAGGAATAATACTTTGACATTTAGAGCTTGATGAAGTTTTCAGAAGGAGATGGACGTGGCAAGATCGACATTTTTATCATGAGAAGCTGATGCATGATTATTTAATTTGTTGATTGATGTGCGTATTCTGATGAAGATTTTCAACGTCGATTCTGCATGGGACGCAACTTGCTTCAAAGGATTATTGTTGAGATTTGTTAGGTATAATATCTACTTAATTATCAGTATGATGCACGACATGTGAGAGGATTTAGTCCTGAACAAAAGATCACCGCAGCCTTATGATGTAGTTTAAAAGTGGTAAATAAAGATTCGTTACTCAGACTTGTGAAGATTGATTTTAAATTTAATTTCTAAAACTAAAAGTATGAAAACTCAAATATTTTTTTTAAGGTTGAGAGAAAACTGAGGTTAGGATTCCACTATTTTCCAATTTCAAAGTGATAATAATTTTAATCATGCAATTAAAACATTTTAATTTGATTCTAAACCATTGTAAAAATAGATTTTCAAAACAACAACTGTATAACAAAAGCATGGAGCATCTAGGGACCTAATCCGAGGCATGCACCATCTAACGGAATCACAATTGCTTAAAAATAATCTTTTAAATCAATTTTCAACCAAGGCAATTAATCATAAATAAATTGCATAAATTAATTAAATACATACCACATAATTGTTGGAAAAGTAGCTTCCTCCATAGCCTCAAAGAAGAAGTTTAGCTCCTCATAGTAATGGCAAAATCCTCAAAAATCATTATTTATTACTCAAAAATTGCTTACAAGGAGAATATGATTGCACACAGTCGATTAGATACCACTATAAGTGTTGCTGGAAACACTTCAGCCCGTAACAGAAAGTACTTTGAATGAGTATGCAACAAAAATTGAAGATTCGTTGCTGTAACGGCCGTTGCGAAATGTTCTGTGTTCTTCAAGCTTCTTCAATGGCGGACAACAGCAGCAGTTTCAACTGTTCACTTTTTTCACGCTGTTCTCTTGATTCCGAGCACTTCTAAGCTTCCCCCCCAATCTTCTCTCCTCCTCTGGACACCTCTAAGCTTCCTTTATATACTAATCAAAGCCTTAATCATCCTCAAAAACTTCCTTTAATTCCTTGCAGGATTACCGATCAACAATTTCCAAAAGAGAAAAGATTTTTCCTGATTTCCTTTTTTCTTGCTCCGTTTAGTGATTCTATGATTAGAAGAATATTTAGATCTTTCTTCTTTTCTTCATATTACCCAAATAACTTGATTTCCTAAAACAACTTTGAGAAGATTTCCAAAATTAAAGCTTGTTTCCATATTCAAGCTATTTCCTTTACGTGAGAATTGTTCCCGCCAATTTTTTCATTTGAAATTTGGGGTGTGGTTGCCTTTAACCAAAGTGTGGGTGCCTTAATCCAAGTTGAGGGTGCCTTTAACATTTCTCCAAAAATACCTAAAAAGCAATAAAAAACCATAATAAGTACAAAATCGAATACTAACAATATATAAAATTGAGATCAAGTCGGACACAGAAATGTGTCTATCACCTTATGACTATTATGTAATGGGTACCAGCGGATTCCATTGTTTAATATATTCGTATGGGAAAAACAATTGCATTCAAATATCTCACAATGTTTTGTGAGACAGTAGTCAACCATTTTGGTCCATATTGACTATGAAAACCTAGTCAGATTGATGATGATAGAATTCTTACTACTAGCACAAAAATAGGTTTTCCAGGGATGCTAGTTAGTCTTGATTGCATGAGTTGGGTGTGGCGTACTCGTAGAAGACCTGCTGAATGGGAAGGTCATTATCCAAATGACATCAATGTTTGGCATGTTTTTTTGTAAGCTTCGACTACTTATGATTGTTAGGTTTGGCATGTTTTTTTTTTTAATTTCTGGGTTCACAAATGACATCAATGTCTTGCATAAATCACCATTGTTTGAAGATATGAAGTGTGTAGTCGCTCATAATTATAATTTCACCATCGACGCTAATAACTATACTCAGGAGTATTACCTATAAGACAATATTTATCCACAATAGTCAACTCTAGTTCAAGCCTACAGTTAGGGCGACCAGGTCCATTCAAGAGATATGAAGTATTTTAACACGCAACAAATGGCTTTAAGGAAGGATGATGAATGTGCATTTGGAATCTTGAAAATGAAGTTCGCCATGGTTTGTATGTCATGTCGTTTTTATGATCTTCAAAAAATGGACAAAATAATGCCCACTTACATAATTTTACATAACATGGTCATCGAAGAAACCCAATGTGATCTTACCTGAACTAGTTATCTAGACGAAAACTTGAACCCTGATTTTGAAGTGTTCCTTGGCCGTTGTGCAAGATAATATAGACTTTCTATTGACAAAATTCAAAACCTTTGTCTCCATCTGTATCTTAGAGAGAGTTTAACCGCGCATCTTTAGGCCCAAAAAGAAGCCAAACGCGCTGCTCGACGCGCGTCCAATTGAAGTTTACTTTGATATTTAGCATTGTTTTGTTTTAATTATTTAATTAATTTATTTAATTTAAATAAAATATTTAATAAAATTAAAGACTATTTAAATTCAGGGATAGGTTAAAACTAATACATTTAAGTTTTGCATAACTATTACATTTAATTCAAACTAAGTAATACATTTAAGCATAACTACTATTATATTTAATTAAATTAAAGGGAAAATTTCGATTTGGTCCAATTTTAAGTGGTCCCAAGTTAGTTTGGTCCACCGATAAGTAAGGAAATTTTGTTTGGTCCTTATTTATTAAATCTTAATGCCATAATGCTTTTCAAATCCTCCTAGCCATTATCCTACTGTAATAATTCTTGCTAAGAAGAATGCCCATGTTGTGGCAATTCCATATTAAAATAACTAAAATAACCTTTCTCTCTGTTAAAATGTAGAAAAAAAACTTAAAAATTAATTATCTCTCAAATCATAAGTCGAAAATTAATAAATCTTATACATTCGGAAAGTTCTTGATGAGATTTATCCAACGAGTACCAATTGTAATATTTCTCGAAGCTTTAATCTTTTCAGTATTGGTAAGGATAGTTCATATTCAAGAATGAACACCATTATAGAGTATGGTAGTTCATTTGTAGCAGTTCATTTTGTAGAATGAACTCGCTGTATTAGTAGTTCATTATAGCAGTTCATTTTGTAGAATGAACTCGTGATATTGGTAGTTCATTAATCATTATAGTTTTTCATTTTGTAGAATGAACTCGTAATGTTGGTAGTTCATTATAGCAGTTCATTTTTTAAAATGAATTCTTAATGGTATTTCATTCTAGCATTTCATTTTGTAAAATGAACTCGTAATATTGGTACTTCAAATCTAGCAGTTCATTTTGTAAAATGAACTCGTAATGGTAGTTCATTATAACATGTAATGGTAGTTCATTCTGTAAAATAAACCCGCAAAGTTAGTTCGTTATAATATTAATTCTTTCTAGCAGTTTATTTTGTAGAATAAACCCGTGATGGGAGTTCATCTAGCAGTTCATTTTTTAAAATGAACTCGTAATAATGGTTCATTCTAGCATGTAATGGTAGCTCATGATGTAAAATGAACTCGCAAAGTTAGTTCATTACAATGTAAGTCAATTCTAACAGTTTTGTAGAATGAACTCGTAATAGTGGTTCATTCTAGCATGTAATGGTAGTTCATGATGTAAAATGAATTGGCAAAGTTAGTTCATTACAATATTAGTCAATTCTAGCAGTTCATTTTGTAGAATGAACTCGTAATAATGGTTCATTCTAGCATGTAATGGTATCATGATGTAAAATTAACTCGCATAGTTAGTTCATTACAATGTTAGTCAATTCTAGCAGTTCATTTTGTAGAATAAACTCGTAGTGATAGTTCATTTTATAGTTTATCTTTATCTAAACGATAACATAAAAATTAAATCTTTTAAAAAAATGAAAGTGGTACTTATTTTGTGGTGTCCCATCTTATCTTATTCGACCCTATATAACTAAATAAGATTTTTCAGAAATCTATTATCTCGTCGAGAGCTTTCCGAATATATAAAATTTGTTAAATTTCAACTTATTGTTTGAGAGATATTTAACTTTTAAGATTTTTTTCTTTACTTTTAGAAGAGAGAGAAAATAAGAGAGAGAAAAGGGTATTTCTGACGCTAATTTAAAAAATGATGACGTTATTCCGCGTGGGTAATGTTCACCCAAGGACCAAACAGTAATATTTGGACCAAACAGATATTTTATATTTTTAAAAGGACCAAACAACAATTTGACTAGGTCAACGGGACCAAACTAACACAATATTATTTACATTAGGACTAAATGATAGTTTTAACTAAATTAAACTAACTATTATATTTAAGCATAATACTATTATATTTAACCAAAACTAACCTAACTTAAAATTATTAATATTGTAAGTATTTCTTCATATTTTTTATTATCTTCTGAGGCACCCTCGTCTTCACATTTTTTTCATCTAATTGTTGTTGTACCTTATCAAATTTATTTTGTCATAATGCTAGTTGTTGCTGGTTCGTATTTGAAGTGTTCATCAAAATATCTTTATTCTTGTTCTAATCTGAGTAATGTTTGTCACGTGAAAGACGACTTTTCCGAAGTTGTCTTACAACTAAACCAAACCGTAATCTTGCTTGTTGGTTCTGTTAGACGCTCATGCTTTATGTATTCGTTCTGTTTCTGAAGCTGAATATATGTAACTCAGTTGATGAAGATGAACCATCTTTGGCTTCTTATCTCGCTAATTTTGCGGCTTTATGTCCCCTGCCTCTTCGTTTTTTGGTTAAAATTTGAACTCTGAGATTAGAATTTGATTGATTGTGATTTTCAGTTTCAGTCTCTTGGGATGAAGTTTTAGGTGAAGAATATGGTGCACCATTTTGAATATGGTTGTGAAATATGGGAATATGGAGATCTAGTTGGTACTTGATTACCCTCCAAAAAGTATGGATTACATATATTTATCTTTCTCATAATGGCGAAACAACTTTCGTACTGGAAACCATTTGTATGGATTATTTACCGTTCTTTTCTACATCTTTGTTCCTGAATTTAGGAAAATAATTAAATATAAATATTATAACAATCTATAAAATTTAATTTTTAAATTTAATTTTTTTGAATTATTCTTACCACACCTTCTTTAGTTTCACCGCTTCTTTTGCACCGATTCATTTGCATAACCGCATCTACATATTTACCAATTCTTTGTTAATAGTATGAAAACGATAAGACAATCCATCTCTATCACGATGACTGGTTCCCAATATCTTCATAAGAATTTTAAAAAAAATTTGCTGAAAGGTTGCACCCTGTTGTTGTGCATCATTGATAACTTCAAATGTAATATATACGTAATTTCTATAAATACTTTCATCTTCACTCATTAGATTCTTTGGGCCACGAACTCTACCGAAATCTTGAGATGATCTTTGCTGCGAATTTGATGTCATTTTTGCAAGAAAATTTGAATTTGAATTTTTTTAGAGATGATTAAAGAAGGTGTGGAGAAGATGTAATTTGAAATGGGAGAAATGGTAAGTATTGATAAAAATATTATGGTCTTCTAATTCAAAGATCGGATAACTCTTAACAAGGTTTTTGAGACAAGACCATGGAGTATTAATGGGCATCTTGTAATCTTGCATGATTACAACTTTGAAAAGATATATCAAGAATTGGATTGGAACCATAATTGTTTTTGGATTCAACTGAACTACAGTATGTCCACCAATTTACCATTCCTGAGGGTCGTGACTGCATTCACGTGACTTGATGATTTCTCACCCGTCGCCATTTTATTGACGCCTCTTGGATTGGGTTGGGGCTCTAAACTACTAGCTTGATTCATTTCGACCAGTTCTAGCCTTCTAGATAAGGATTCTAATGGGTTGGGATTTCTATTGCTCTCCCACTGCTGGGTTTTCTCGGCAATATCACTCAGAAATTGCATCGCCTCAGCAGGAGTCTTACTGTCGACTTCTCCGATCGACAAGGACTCAACCAAGGTTACAGTCGCATAATCCAAACCCTCATAGAGAATCTGAACTAGACTTAACTCATCTAAACCGTGGTCTGGGCATTGGGACACTAAGTCGTTGAACCTTTCTACATAAATATACAGAGACTCTCCCTCTTGTTGAGAAAACGTGAAAATTTTCTGCCTAATTGAGGATATTCTGTTCTTAGGGAAGAATTTCTGAATAAAAGATGAAGTAAGTTGGGCATAGGTCTCAATCGACTGAGGGGCCAAGCTATACCACCATGACTTGGCTCTATCTCTTAGTGAAAAGGGAAATAGTCTAAGTTTAATAAACTCGTCATTCAAGTCTCTAATCCTGATTGTGCTACATATTTCCTCGAACTCCCTAACATGAAAATAGGGATTCTCGTTCTCTTTTCCTAAGAATAATGGAAGCATCTGGATGATTTTGGGTTTCAGTTCGTAGCTCGCTTCAGTAGCGGCTAACTTGATGCAAGATGGACGTAAGGTCCTGGTTGGATTCCACAAATCCTTCAGAGTTGTCATTGCTGACACAGTCTCGGGAGTGACTAGTTCACTCTCAGTTGGTTTCTCAAGGTTAAGATGAACTACAAGTCCTACCTTGAGGGTCTCTATCCCAAGTTCGCCTTAAGGGCGTTCTTGGCATGCAAAAATTAAATCCTAACAAGCAATTAATCAAACACAATCGTGCCCTGACTCAACCAAATCAAACCTATATCTAGCAAACAACAAGCATGATGGCTCCACTTAGATTGTATCTAGACCAGCTTCTATTCTTTCAAAAAGCAACTGGTTACAATTTTAGCAAACCTCTTAGAACGATCTGAATTAGATTAAGTCGAAGAGTAACAGGAGAAGCTCAATGGAGCTTTGATACCCCTGTCTCTTTGGCACTTTTCCCTGGGTTACAAGGCGGCTCTAATCAACTTAAAATAATCTTCCTGAACTTCGAGTTAGGCTAATAAAGTAACCCGTACAGTCCTTTTGAATGATTTTCCAATAAGCTCGATACCCTATAGGTCTCTTTCCAAAAGTCCAAAAATGTCCAAAAATGTCCAAAAATGTCCAAAAATAAAAGAAAAATTACAGAAATAATTAAAACCCTAATACAATTTTCTAAATTAATTAAAGCTAATTAAAATAAACTAAAAAATCTAATTAAGAAAAATAAAATAAAATCTTCGATCTTCTTTTTCGTTCTTTAAGCTTTTCCCTTTTTAATTCCAAGTCTTTAGCTTTAATTCCAAAACTTTGTCTTACTTCCTTTTTCGATCAAAAATTCAACCTGTAGCAAAAAGGAGAAATACCAAAAGAAACGTAAAATAGAACAAAAAAAAAACTAAAAATAAAAACCTAAAAATAAATCTAAAACCCTAAACCTAAAAACAAGTCCGCGACGGCGGCGCCAAAAATTGATGTAGTTTTTAAAGTGGTAAATAAAGGTTCGATTCTCGAACTTGTGAAGGTAATGATTTTAGAAAATAATGATTCTAATTAACTCTAGAAAATTCCAGGAGTAAGAAAAAGACTAAATAACCTAAAGATGATTTTTGAATAATTTTAAAAGGACCAGGAATCGGGAATCTGGTAATTCTAACAACCTATGTGATTAATCAGATAATTCTTTTTAAATTAATTGAAGCACAAGTAATTGCCAAAATTGGTTTTGTTATGCTAACAAACAGAGGTAAATCACAAGCATGGACTATCAAAATTAATTAACCAAGTATAATCCATCAAGTAAAAGCACAACTGTTGAAAGAAAACCGTTTTCACTATTTAAAACTATGCAATTCTAATAACAAAAGAATTAAAAATAATTATTAGAAAATAATTAAATCACATAAAATTGAGAAAATTACCTTATCCATCATCCCAGTAAATAAACTTAGCCCATGGTGAAGAAAACTTGCTCAAAAGATCTTTTCATTGCTCAAAAAGTTGATTACAAGGTAAAATAATAGTGCAACAGCTGAACAGATACGTTTATAAATGTCACAGAACAGGGTTCAGCCGTTACAGAAGTGTTTCTAAGCAATAAATGGTTAAAAGAATAGGCAATAGGAGCAGTTTGAATCAACAACATATATAAATGTTGCTAAGTCGTCTTCTCCGATGGTGGCTGATGAAGAACACGCCTGCCGGACCAGCAGCAGGTGACCGGCGGCGATCGGAAGTGGCCGGAATTGCTCTGATTTCTTCTCTAGGTTTTTGTCTCGATTTCTATTGGCTTCTCTTCATATATATAGGCTCTACAAACCCTAGGGAGAGTTCTAAACCTAATAGAACTCTTTAAAATCTATCCAAATCTTCACAAATCCGATTCCAAGCCGGAATCCATTTTCCGTCCAAATTCACGATTGCACAATATTTTCCAGCGTAAATCACTCCAAATCGATGTGTTTAATCTTGTGTTGAACTCTTGTAGCTTTTGGAATAAATTGGAATCGAAAACAACTTAAAAATCTCGTAACATGAAGTCACAGTTGAACACAGTAACCTCTCCCGATGAGTTGGATCGGTGACTCGCCGAGTTGACTCGCTGGGTTGACTCGCTCCGATCCTGGGGTGCCCCCAATCCAAAGTGTGGGTGCCTTAATCCATTTTCCCGGGTGCCTTTAACACTTTTTGAGCCAATTTTTCCACAAATCTTTATTCTTCTAATGTACCTACAAAAGCATAAAAACACGTAAAAAGACGCAAAATCGAATACTAACTCATTAGAAATTAAGGTGCAAATTAGACACTAAAATGTGTCTATCATACAGCTGCAACTGAGTATGTAACACCCACAATTTTTGCATGAAGCTTACTCAAGGATGCGTCATGGCCTGGTTCATCCTAAAATTATAAAGCTTACCCAGATATGCATTTGGGGTGTGGATGCCTTTACCTTGAATTATAGTGTTAAGGCCCTATTACGCGTGATGCGTATTCGAAGAGGCATGATAGTGCAAAGGCACTATCACACCGAGCCAAAGTTGCGAAAGTTGGAGCATCATAGTGCTAAGGCACTATTATGCCGTGATGCATAATGCAATGCATCACCGAGCCAATGTCGTTATTCGATGAACCCATCATAGTTCTAAGGCACTATTATGTCGTGATACATAATGCAATGCATCACCGAGCCAAGAATGCATCACCGTGATGCATCAGCGTGTTTATTCACAAAGACTTTGGCAAGAAATCTTCATTTCGGCATTGCAGTCGATGGATGTCCTCTACCTTTCTAATATTTTTTTGTAGAAATGCGAATAGAACATATATAGGGAGGGGATGTTGGATGAATGTGCTTGAGCGGTAATGCACATTTAAATGCGATATAGCCTAAACGTTGGAGCATACTTGATGCATAAGCATCAATTGCTTGTAGCTTTACCGATGAAGCTTAAATGTACATGAGGGGTAATACACATGTAGATATGCGAAGTAGCCAATACGTTAGGGCATACTTAATGCATAAGCATCAATATGCTTGTAGCTTTACCAATGAAGCTTAAGTGTGCATGAGGGGTAATGCACATGTAGATATGTGAAGTAACCTATATGTTGGAGCATACTTGATGCGTAAGCATCAATATGTTGTAGCTTACCCGAGAATGTTTCCATTGGATTTGGCAAGAAATCTTCATTTTGGCCTTGTAGTCGATGGATGTCATCTACTATTCTTATTTTTATTTGTAGAAATGCAAATATAACATATATAGGGAGGAGGTGTTGGTTGAATGTGCATGAGCGGTAATGCATATCTAGCTATGCGATGTAGCCTATACGTTGGATCATACTTGATGCGTGAGCATTAATATGTTGTATCTTAACCAAGAATGTTTCGATTTGGCTTTGGCAAGAAATCCTCATTTCGGCCTTGCAGTCGATGAATGACCCTTACCTTTCTAAAATTTGTTTGTGGAAATGCGAATAGAACATATATAGGGAGGGAGCTTTGCTTGAATGTGCATGAGCGGTAATGCACATGTAAACGCGATGTGGCCTATACGGACTATGCTTGGCCTTTGGCCTTGCAACGAAGTGGGAATCGATGTTTACTTTGCGATAGTTATGCACAAGCTAGTGCATACCTTGCGAAAGTCCTTCAGCCTATGCGGACTAGGCTTTGCTTGGCCTTTGGCCTTGCAACGAAGTTGGAACCGGTGTTGGCTTTGCCTTAATAGGTTTAAGTTGCTTGTCCCTTTCGAATTGACCCTTTGATGAACTACGATCATGCTTGATCCCATCAACGTACGGGTTGGGTACGTAGGAAGCCGCAATGCAATGCATTGAGGTGCAACACCTTTTCGCTCATATCATCTAATTTGGGAGATGATTGCGATATTATGGTAACTCGTATCATCTGGATCGGCAATGCTAAGCAAGAGATGATTGTTGCCACACTTGATGAGGTAGTTGCAATTCCATTTGATGGATTGTTCATACTTCCTTGTAACCTTTGCGGTATGAAATGTCATGTGCCTGGATGTTGCACACTTGGTAAGAATAAGCTAAGTGCAGGCTCCAGCACATGGTCGAAGTAGAATTGATGAAGCGGAAGCTTAGGCTTGAAATAGCCTAGGTGTTGGTCCAAGGCATGAGTAGGCCTGGACAATGATTAAAATTATGCGATGCTTGCCAAAGGCATCCCCGTTAGCTTGTATAGCCGTCAACCCTTGGTATAATGAGGGTAAGTTGGAATGGTATGCTAGTCAAAAGCATTCACCATGGGCTATAATGGCCTTGCACCCTTTGTAGGTCAAGGGTGTGTTGGAACGATATGGAGACTACGGTTGAGTACCATGCTTGCAAAGCATGTTTGGAAAGGCAATTATGCATGGAACGGTGTAAACCTAGCTCGAAGGATGTCGGAACTACGTTTCGAGTATAATGCTTATAAGGCATGCTTGGAAAGAAAAAATTTACCTGCACTTTCCAGCGAGAAGTTAAGATTTAGAGTCGGGTTAGACTTGTTAAACTCACGCATCGGGGAGTTCTGGCCTGCCCAAGTGTAGCGCGCCAGAGGTGGAATTTTCCAGTCCGTGACAGAGTACTTGGAGAAAGCTCACAAAAAGTCACACTTTTTTGGGGTTGTTGGAATGGGAGGGGGGGGGGGGGGGGGGGGGAGGGGGGAATTACCCAATTTGAATAAAGGTGTAACTCAAATTCCCAAATTAGTTCAGAAGAAGGTTACCAAAGCTAATACTTTTATCCCTCCTAAGGATGGTACGGTTTTTGACACAAATAATTGTTTGCTGATCAAATGGAGGAAAATTTATAAAACATTAGACTGGGAAATAGGAAAACAAGTACTTCTCTCTTCAATTTCATTCTTCTAGCCAAACAAACAATCTCTAATCCAACATTATGGTGAGGTAACTGATGCACAAGCAGCAATTAAAAGCACAACAAGGGACAACCAGACCTGTATCACTGAAGGGAGGACTAAGGTACTTTCTAGACATATTACTTGTGCATACAATATTAAAAATCTTATATTCTGTGATTTACAAAAATCTTATGCTCCTTTTGTTCAATTACATAAGTATATCTATTTTGATTTTAGAAATAAATTAGTTAAATCTGGTTATATTATAGAAAGTAATATGAAAGTCTTATCCTGGAATGTGTGTGGTTTTGGCAACAAAAACACAAGAAATCATCTTCATATGCTCATTAGAACCCAAAGTCCAGATATAATCTTCTTGTCTGAAACTAAAAACCAACATAAAAGAATGCAATTCTTTGTGACCAGATTCAAGTTTCCTAATGCTGTCTTCTGCAATCCTATTGGCATGTCTGGTGGTTTGTGCATTTTATGGAAATATGGAGTAGATTTACAAATAGTTGATATGTACTTCAATATCATAAATTGTCTTGTTACACTATACCATATGGCCTATTTTGCAACTTTTCATTTTTCCAATATGCAACGAATATAAACGTTGCAAACTTTGCAATGGAAAATATACGTTGCACAACTGGAGATACATTGCTCTAATTCCTATTATCTTGAAATAATTAAGCAACGCTTTTACAACATCTATATACGTTGCAAATTGTGGCATTATTGTAAAATATCTCATTTTCAAGGGTTCTTAGAGCTGAATATCTTATTTGCTTATTTGATTTTAGTTTTAATTTAATTTTTTTATATAAAATCTTGAAAATGATTTCCCCCCAATTTCTCTCTCTATTTATTTTACCTACCAAACAATTTCCCCCCAAAAACTTGGACTAAAAAATATTTCCCCCCCAAAACCAACCATCAACACATTTATTTCAGATTTATTTAATAAAAAGATATTTATTTCTACTTCTAACAAAATCTTTGTTTTTATTTCATTAATTGTCCCTCGTGACAAAATTGACCAAGGAAAAACTCGTTTTCCTCTCTCTCAAAAACCCTTTCTTTTGTAAACCGTAAACATGCTCTCAGATCCCACATGATTTAATCTAAAAAACGGAAACCAAGACCACAATCTTCTAAACCCTGATATCCTAATCAAACTCCATATACCAGAAATCTAGATATATCATATTGAAATTTTCATAACCCTAGAAAATTAATTGTTTCCAGTTTTCTGAATCTTTGGTGTTGAAGATTTTATGAAGTAGTAACAAATTCTAAAGTATAGTTTTTGTGTTATGGTTTTATGCTTCTCTGGGGTCGAAGATTTTAACTTATGTTACAATTTCATTTTAGCTATATAGTTATTCGTTCTTAATACTGAGAATCACGAGATTAGAGGTACAAATTTAAACCCTAGTTCTCATTTTTATGTTCACAATATTTAGATTATAGAAATCTCTGAGTTACGATTACATTATTCTCTAGGGCTTCTTCTTATATTTTTTTGTTATTCTGTAAATAGAAACCCTAGTTTTCAACTTGGTTTTGGTTTATCATTTACTTGGTTTAATGTTTTTTCTGCACCATGTCTTTGTTTTAGGGTGTTTATGGAAACCCTCAATTTATGCCAAGGTTTTATGAAATAGGAGGAGTTAAAAAACCCCAATTTCGTATCTGATCATTACTTGATTTGCTTTTATGTTTAGGGAAGATGAATGGAAATAGAGTTTTAAAGCCACAATCTTTTGGTAGTTTGGTTCGTAAAAGCTCAATAATACGAGGATTCTATTGATTGTCGCTTGAAGCCAGATCTTGTGAGCTATTGTTGAACGGTATATTACCGCCATTATAACTATGTATCAGTATCTCTTTTTTTGGGATCTCAAGTAAGATTTGGTAGACTGTGTTACTAATAAACTAAGTGTCAAATAATTTATGGTAGTAGAAGTTAAACTGTGTTATGTGATAAGCACGTAAGTGCG
Source organism: Papaver californicum (assembly GCA_023531435.1). NCBI lineage: Eukaryota > Viridiplantae > Streptophyta > Magnoliopsida > Ranunculales > Papaveraceae > Papaver > Papaver californicum. Next base: position 2,054,456 of record JAJJMC010011514.1, read on the forward strand.
ATATTCTATACCTATATTTATACTAGCTAGGACTCGTTATTTTATTAATAATATTGTTTTAAGTCTTTTGTAGAAAATACAAGTGAATCTAATCACCGATACAACAAAACGACTAAATGATAAGTTAAAACGGCGTTTGCGACTTACGGCACCAGAGACAGACAATTTATTAAATAGGGATGCCAAGTTAATGACACGAGTTAGTGCACCATCTGATGGCCAGAAATAAAACGGAGAAACAAAGTCATTTCAAGCACGTGAAAGGCCAAGTGGGGCAAGAGAAATAATGGGACGTGTACAGCTCCTACACCACATCCCATTTCTTATCAAAACAGAAGAGACTCTCATTTCATATCCAAGCAGCTACGTCCGTTCATTCTTGTTTCTAGTTTAAGTTGGATATGAACTTAAAATTCATGGTGCGAGATGAAGTTCTGCTGATATTTGGAGAAGAACAACAAACCGATCTTGATGTTACATCAACAATCTATGAATCATGGGAGAGATCCAGACTGTACGAAGAGACACAGATGGTGAATCCAACTGGTGCTAGTTTTGAATTGAACAAGAAGAAGAATGAAGGAGTTATTGCTATCTCAAATTGGTCATGGTAATAAATCTGAGATGAAGAAAAGTTTGTGTGAACTAGCAGAGAATGGGTTGTGATATGGCTACAGATTGAGGTGGAATGGTAATTTTTTATTGAATGAATAGTTGTTGAATGTTCCACATTGTAGGGAAGGAGAGTATGTAGTTGCTGCAAATACCAAGTAAACATGCTTGCATCACTGCCAGGAGATGAACGCAGGCTGTTTGATCAAATGATGCAATGAGTTATCCGGAAAAGTGGTGTTAGATGGTCGGAAATAAAAATCGGTGTGTGTGTGGCCGCAAGTTAAGTTCAGTTGAGTTGAACTGGGTGGTGGCCGGATTTAGGAAGGAGTTGGACTTGGAAACCATGGACTTATGTGATTGAATGGGCATGTTGCCCGATCCAAGTTAGAGTTCTGAAAACTCTAGCTTATATAAATACACATCGATAGACAGATTGGGAGAGACTTTGACACGCCTGGAACAGATTAAATAACCTAGGGTTTAGCTTTTATTTTCAAAACAACATATGATTTTCTTTATTATTTTTATAGCTTTTGAGAAAGCCATGTCTAGCTAAATTTTTTGTTAGGGTAAATGATGAACTTGTAGTATTAATTTTTTTGTGTTTCAAAACTAGGGTTTTGAACTACTAAAACTTAATGTTAATGTTTTGTTTCTCTTTCGATGTTTTATCTTTCTCGATGATTTTTCATGTTCTATGCCACGTATAGTTCATTGTTTGATTAGTAGAAGAACTCGTTGAGACCTCATCTTAAATCGTTTTATAAATGTTCTTTGACTATTTATGCCACGTATACTTAGTGTTTCGAAATTCTACTTTAGGTTGAGAACAAACAAATCTTTTTGATAATTATTTTCAACAATTCTTAAACAAAATATCTTCCGTGTACTAGTAGCTAGATTTGCCACTTTACATGAGTAAAATCGATACCCTTGGTGATGAACGCAACTAAACCCTAATCTACAACGAATTCCCGAAACCTTAACACTTTCCTACTTTTGATTTCAATCTTCATTAAATTGTTTTTATTCATTCGTTAATTTAATTCTTTTATTTTATAAATCAGAATTCCTTATTTGAAACATTCTTAGACTTGAAAGTTATTTGTATTAGTTAGTATAAGTGATTCACACTCCTTGTGGGAATAAATCGTATTTGCTATTGTTTACATCTTTCGACACTGTGCGCTTGCGGTAAAAAAAGTCGGTTTTCCGATACATCATTATGTATTGCAGGGACAAAGTCTTCGAACTAAAAAAGAATGTATTCTTTTGACCAATGCATTCAATTTTCTTGTATGTGTTCACATAATTGTCATCCTAGGTTGGAATAGTTGTATTTCCCTTTTAACAAAAGAGGAAGTCATCACTTCACTAAATTCATCTATATTTTCCTTTTTTCCTACTCATGTTCTGTATTCTGTTATTCATCCCAATCTTATCTAGGTTGTCTTTACTACCTCCATGAGTAGACATTTGGATTATAAGGGTGTTTCTATTTATGCCATCCCATCTGGCTTGGTGAAGAGGCATAAATTGATGGATCACCTAATTATTGATACTATCAAGGTGAGGTTTCTGTGTTGTGTTACAAAACCTTATTAGCCATGAAAATCCAGTTGTCTTTATTAAGCTTCTTTAACTAGCTGTCTATTTGATGACTTATTGCCTATTTATTTTAGCTCATGTAAGACGACTTACTGGTATGTAAAATGCTAATGCATGGATTATTTTGATTTACAACTACGTTAATTATATTATCCTACGAGATGAATTCAGGTTAGTGAAGCATACTTAAGCTTCAATCCTTGTGTTGGTGGTGAAGTTACTGAGGCAGAAGTCCGTGCGAAAGTTTTCACTGATGTGTTTTGTTTTATTCAAGGTCAAAGACTCGGTGGTTCTTTAGGTAGCGGAAGGTGGATATGATGTTGGTGGTGGTGGTTAGATTTGTGGACAACTTTGTGCCAAAATCGTTATTGGAATTCTTTCATTAACACTGTAACTCTTAAGCGTGAGAATGAAGTGAGTTTGATTGTTTTGATTACCCAAATCTGAATAAGTATTGCTATAATTTTTTTTGTTGACCATTTAGGCAATTGTATTTTATTTCAGAGTAGGTCCAATTGACCATTTAGTCTTACAGAGACAAGATCATTTGCAGATGCAGTGCTCCCATATGACCAAGCAAAGGCCCTAGGGAAGGTTAACATTGATGTTAGTCGAATTGTTGTAAGCTTGCCTTGTGGTAGTGAGGGGTTTCTTTTAATGTTTACTCGCTGGAAAAGCTTGAGAGATAGTTGTATAATGAATTCAAGGAGTAAGTATTTCTTATTCAGTGATTAGTCAAATGGATGCACACATTTCTTATCTTTTTTTTAACCTGAGTAAAGTTTTTCTGAAATTTTCAGCATGTTATTTTGTGTTTTTTTATTACATGGATTTTATTGTTTAATTGACTAGCTACTCCTCTGCTCAGATATTATTTTCAGACGGTTCGACATCAAGCAAATCCCAAATATTTGTGACTATAACAAGTAAGACATACAACTCACAATTGAAATTTGCTAGATTACTATTTATTTACTGATCTCTCTTTTTCTCTCATTCGTCTGATGTCATGTGTTTTGGAATTCATTTTGAATTTCCTAAGCTACCAATGGTGGAAGAACTTGGCTCGCTTACCAGGTCTAAAATTTGAAATAAGTAACATTTGGTATGTCTGACCTAAGTACAAATATACAACTAAAAAGCTACCTAAATTGTATAAATTTCCGAGATATCTCATACCTTTATGACAGTAATTACAAAACTTGATTCATCCCACAACTATTTGTTTTAAACCTTTTTCTTGTATTAGTTATTATTTTTACATTGTTATGGACCGAAAACTGATTCATGTGGAAAACTGGAAATATTTACACTTTTGTTTAGTAATTCTTATTTTAATCATCATTAAAACGTGGAATTTGAATAGTTCTTTATTCAGTACTTTTTCTACGAAGAGAAGATACTTAAATTTTGAAATTTATTTTTCTTGATTCATTTGGTTAACTTCCTACTATATGTTGTTGTGCAACTACAAGTTAGAGCTCCCAACACCGGATGACAAACCAGGTGCTCGTATTATATTCAGGTTTGTCGTACAGTTTTGACGATGAATTTCTTTTGTAATTTATCCATGCAGTGCATCTCGTTATGTGATCCGTAGGTTTGAATTATTACAGAACCCTAAAGTGTAGTAGCTAGAAATACTATAATGTTTAGTGATAACTTCCTCTGGTTGGATAGTGCTGGATGGTCGAGATTTTGAACATTCAGTTGCCAATATCTGACCAGATTTAGAAATTAATATGGGTCCAATGAATGGTTTGATGGTTAGGAAGTTACTAGTGAATCTTGCTCACAGTTCAAAATTTGAATATAAGTTAATATATTTGTTCCTATTTATATTTACTTGGGTTGTTCTCTTCCATGATCTATGTCTAGCAACAACACTTTGTGAGTTTATTATATTGCGGCTATGCTGACATGATTAATTAGGCTTACAGAATCCAGACCCTTACTTATGGTGAAGTATGTGCGATCTTGTATCGTTTTGTGTTTTAACCTAGTGCATTTTATCAGAATCATGCCTAAGAAATCTTGTTTGATAAAACTGCCAGAAACAAACTTTAAACCTTGGATGTTTAGCTATTTTTTTGTCTCCCCCAATCTGTTGAAGTTTTTAGTGTTAGCTGTTATTTCTGGTTATTCTTTAGTTAGAGGTTTCACTTGTGTAATTTTGTGTTTCCTCTAGAGGTTGTTAATCGTTTCCGTAAGGACTACGTGTACGAGACTCTGCTCAGGTACGGCGTAAAGTATGATAGAACATGGATTTATGATAAGATTCATCACGAGATCAATCTATTTTGCAGTGCCCAATCCCTTCAGCAAGTTTACATTGACAAGTTTGATCCGGCGAGTAGACATATTTAACTACGTTCTTGTTACCACATATGATAAACCTAGACCCATTATGCAGAGTGGTTGCTTGACTTTCAACGCTTTGTATATTTTCATGACCAAATATAATGGATTTAGGGAACTGAATAGTAGCTAAGGCATCCTATCATATTTTCTATTTATCTCCCATGAACCGAATAAAACAATATAGTTGACACTGGAATTTTTCAGATTGATGAAAGAATGAAAGAAGCTCTGCAGGGTGACTGCACACAGTATGCCTCGGGCATTGAAATTCTAAGTATGTGTGTCACTAAGCCCACTATCCCACAATCTACCAGGAGCAATTTTTAGCAAATGCAGGAGGAGCACACCAAGGTAATTGATAGGATTTCGGATTACCCTATATATAATAAACCGCAATTGCACGGTGTCTACAATGCAGGCAACAACAAGTACGGGTCGAACCCACAGGGAGCGGGGACAATACTGCAATTAATATCTCAATTAATTAATCAGAAACAATATTTTGGGATTTTTCAGAATTTTAATGAACGAGAAAATAATAAAATAAACTAGCTAAAATATACAATGTGATCACGTAGAGAGGGCACTAGGATTTTCGGTTTTTGCCAATTTGATATATAGAACTCACTTCTAATCCCCAAAATTATTGTTTCACCACTGTAATTTTCTTCGCTTCCAAGTTGATATTTCTACAGAATTGCTTATCAATCGAAAAGTATATCCCATCTAATGTTAAAAGCATGGCATATCAATTTAAAAGCATAACCAATCAGTAGAACTATCTAACCCATATATAGTTTCAAAGAATCAAATATCTAATTGATTGCATACACCGTCTAAGAATCTAATCCAAGCACGACATATCAAACGGAAAGCATATATGATCAAATCTACTATTTATGCAATAATTAATCAAGCTCACACTGAAGATAAATTACTAAACATAAACCATTTATTCATAAGTTTTCCATAATCAAAATTGGTTTCTACCCAAAACCCTAGTCACAAGATTAATGAAACATTGATATGGATTTCTTAAAACCCATTCAAACAAATAGAATAGAAGTTAAATATTAAACCCAGTAAGCAGCAATGATGATGTCTTTTTCATCTTCTGTGTACAACAACCACCCACACCAACTGTACGCAGCAAAAATCTCCACCTGTTTTTTTCTTCCTGACGTTGTCTCTCCTTTTTCTTTTCACTTTCACGCTCTCTTCTCAAGTACTGTCAGCCGTCACCTGACTACTCTCCAACAAAATAAAAGAAAGCTCTTGTACACCTCTCAACAGCCTCTCACTGCGTCATCCCCTACTGTCTCACCTGTCTCGCTTCTCTCTTCTTCTTCCCCAAAAATCCAACCTAAAGAAAAACCTAGGTTATAGGTATTCCTCCCTTTGAGCCGTCACTATCCACCTACCCAGAAAAACCTAACAGAGGCTAAGAGAAAAGTCCCTCTAAACCGTACTCAATTCTCTCTTTTATAACCAACCGCACATGGGTATGTCCCACATAATCTCTACACGTGATGCTCACTTCTCTTTCTTTTCTTTTCTTGTATCATCTCTGACCGTCCACCTTCTCTATCTAATCTCTTCATCCAACCATCTACTCTTCTCTACTCAGCTCCTATGAATAGAAAACACCAAAAGACTCCTCCCACCGTACCTTCCAGCCCTCTGCTACTCTTCTATTTACTATACCTCCATCACGTACAGGCCTAGTTTCTTTTCTCTATTCACGTGCGTCCTTCAGTCTAGACTAGCCCCAACTTTCTCTTCCCTGTACGCCTACTTCTCTTCTCTTTCTAGCTCCTCCTTCCTTCTCTTTCAACCTGACGCACAACAGAAAATTCCGACTCCCATTTCTTTTCTTCCATCTTGTTTCGTCTCTTGTCTATCTAGCTCATATTTCAACCGAGCTAATTCCAAGAAGAGTCCCACACCTCTTTCTAATACGTCACCCAACACCAATATTTCAGAGTTAAACTTTTTTTAATGGCCCTTCAACTTCTCTTTTATGCCAACAGCTATCCACCAATCCATAGTATTACGCCCAGCAAAAGCAGGCATAGTAGCATATGTGAAAAAGACATGTCACATGAGTTTATTTAACCATATTTTCTTGTAACTTCAGATTTTATGTATACCATCTATAAAAATACATTATTAGTACAAATTGAAGTACTAGCAAATATAAATTAGACAATAAATATGTATGAATTACGCCCGTATGAGTAATTTTTGCTGACCTTAAATATAGTATAGAACTTAAAGAGCAAGGAGTAAGCTCTCCCTTATTTGTCAAGATCCTGGAATCAACAAATTAGGAAAGTTAGATGGAATGTAAGAAGTATCAGTTTGAGTCTAGGGTTCTTGATAACATGTTTATAAAATTTAGAGGTTTTCCATATTTGGTATGTAATCTTTGAATCATACCAATTAATTGTATAGATTTATGATAATTCATCTATTACATGCTTCGATTTGAGTGATTCCTTTCATTCATCTATTACATGCTGATAACAAATGTTCTTGACCGATCGATTGTGATGATCAATCATATATATGTTATATGATTGTTATAATTCCTTCCATATGTTTTGTTCTAGTTCATTAAGAATAGTATGAAGGTGCATGGTCATGGTAAGAATGGTATATGCAATTACAATATACATATGCTGGTTCAGAAATCTGCAGGAATCATAATTAGAAATTCTATATTTTTTTTGAAATCTAATTTAATTGCAACGGATATAGACGTTGGTAAATAAAATGTTGTTTTACTTCTGACTAATTTGCAACGGATATAAGCGATAAAAAAGAAAATAATAACCGAAAATATTTGTGGTGGGACCCAATAAACGTTATCATAAGCTTAATAACACTTTTAAAATCATTGCTTACATTTGTTTATCCGTTGCTTTAATTAAATTAAGAAACATTTATAAACCTATTTAAGCAACATATATATCGATTTCTTTAATTAAATTAAGCAACGGTTATAAACGTTGCACATAGCAAATATTTGCTATGCCGTTATTGCAACGAATATAGACATTCCTAACAATCAGGGAAAGAATTATAATTGTTGCAAAAAGGTCAAAATGGTGCAATGTTAAGTTAGACAGTAAAAATAATGCTACTCTTCTGTCTTGTATGTATGGTGCTCTGTATGACTTGGATAGGAATGCTCAGTGGAACTACCTTAGGGACATTAGATAGGCTCATGTTAACACTTGGTTTCTTATAGGTGATCTAAACTTCATTCTTACTAGATATGAGAAAGAAGGAGGTAATGCTCCTACTCAGAGTGATATTGATAATATTATTGATGTCTTGAATTATAATGGTTTGCATAATAAGAATTATATTGGTAACCCCTTTACTTGGACTAACAACAGAAGTGATTGGACTCAGATCTTCCCTAATGCTGCTCTCTATCACCTTTCTGTTGTTGGCAGTGACCATTGCCTTATTCTTTTGGTAACTTCTAAATCTGGTAGCAAAACTAAGAAACCTTTTAGAGTTAATAGATCTTGGTTTAGAGATAACTCTTGCTCTGAAACTATAAAAGAAAATTGGAATTGCCAAATTCCAGGTTCTGCTTCCTATAGACTTGCCAAGGGTTTAAATAGTACTAAACAGACCTTCAGAGACTAAAACTACCATCACTTTGAAAATATTAGTTCTCAGATAGCTAATATAGAGTCTCAATTAGCTAAGTTGACAAGAACTAGGAATAGCCAGAATGCTAGTAGAGTTGAAAAATTAACTAGAAGATTAAAGTTTTGGTATGATGCTGAAGAGGATTACTGGAAGCAAAGATGTAAGGATGATTTTTTGAAATTAGATGATACAAATATAGCTTATTTCCATCATAAGGATAATTTTAGAAGGAAAAGAACTCAAATAGATGTTATTCAGACACCATCTGGAATTTGGGTTTCTAGTAGAGATGACATTGAAAATGAATTGTTGAGACATTTTAGCAATATGAGTAAGTCAACCAACCCTCCTATTCCTGATGCTTTCTTGGATAATGTTATTCCTTGTATTTTTGATTTCTATAATGCCATGTTTACTGCCTCTCCTTCTTGTGATGAAATTAATAATGTGGTGTTTGCTATGAAGCCATGGACAACACCAGGACCAGATGGTTTCCCACCTGGTTTTTACCAGATGATGTGGGATACTGTTGGCCCTGATGTTGTAAAAATGGTTCAATATTTTTTTCATTCTCACCATATGCTTAAACAGTTAAACCATAATTTTACAACTCTTATACCTAAGCACAATTTCCCTAAGAATGCAGTTGATTTTAGGCCTATAAGTTTATGTAATGCATCATACAAAATAATATCTAAACTCTTGGCTACAAGACTAAAATTATTTTTTCATTAAATCATTTCTCCCTCACAAACTGTTTTCGTGTCTGGTAGACTCATTCATGATAATATAATTATTGCTCATGAACTTATTCATTCAATGAAAAAAACTAAGGCTAAAGATGGATATGTTGCAATTAAATTAGACATGTGTAAAGTATTTGATAGGATTGATGGTCTTTTCTTATTGCAAACTTGAAAAACTTGGATTTTCTGAATCTTGGTGTAAGATAATTGAACAATATGTTGGAACTGTGTCTACCTCCATTTTGTTGAATGGATCCCCTGGTAATGTGTATAATATTCCTGAAAGAGGATTCAGATAGGGAGATCCCCTACTTGTTTATTCTTTGTATGGAATCTCTCTCTAGAGGTTTGAATTCTGCTGAGCAAAAGGACCTCGTTCACGGCTTTAAAGCTACTAAAGATTGTCCTTCTATTTCTCATCTATTCTTTGCTGATGACTGTTTGATTTTTATTAAAGCTATAACTAGAGATGCTAGAAATCTTGCTTATTTGATTGATCAGTTCATTAAATACTCTGGACAAGCTGTGAACTTTGAGAAATCTGCTATTGCTTTTAGTACTCATGTTCCTAATAATGTCAAGAATGAGATATCCAATATTTTGCAAATTAGAAAAATGGCCTTGCAGGAAAAATACTTGAGGCTTCCTCTCTTATTGCATAAAAACAAATACGAGTCTTTTAGTCACTTGTTAGATAATTTTAGGGGAAAATTAGCTATATGGAAATCAAAATTCTTATCTACACCAGGTAAGACAATTTTGAATCAGTCTGTGTTAGGTAGCTTAGCTAGCTATCACCTATCTTTTTTTCATATGCCACACAAACTCACAGATAAGATGGATTCCATATAATGAAATTTTGGTTGGGTAAACAAGAAAATAAAAAGGGATATTTTACAAAAAGGTGGAAGGATGTTGCTCTACCTAAATATTTAGGTGGTATAAATATTAAAAGGACTGAAATTCTAAACAAGGCTCTTTTGACTAAACTAGCTTGGAGAATGGTTGATAACCCAAATGAACCATGGGATGTTATTTTGAAAGATAAGTATTTTATGAATTCTAATTCATTGATTGATGATGTAGCTAAACATGGGTCATGGATATGGAATGGGATCTGCAAAAGGCTAGAAATTGTTAAAAAGCACTATGTCTGGAAGATATGTAATGGGGATTCTGTGCATATTTGGAAAAATAATTGGATTCCAAAAATGCACAGGCCTCCCACTTCTAATTTCATTTCTGCTGACATTCAATATGTTCATCAACTTATAAATCATGAAACAAAATCCTGGTCCAATGACAAACTGAATGCTCTGTTTAATGCTAATACTGTTAGAGACATACTTAGTATTAGAATTCCTTTACATGGTAATGATAAACTAAGATGGGAACTATCTACTAATGGTGTTTTCTCTCTTAAAACAACTTACATGGTATTTTGGAGATATTTTATCTACCTGCCCAACTAGAGATAACCTAAATATAGCTTGGAAATCTTTTTGGAAGATTAAAATCCCCCCTATAATTCAAAATTTTATGTGGAAATTTATACATGACTGTTTTCCAACTAAGAACAAGTTTGCTAGATTCAATAATAACATAGATACTATACGTTCACTATGCAACGCTGGTTCTGAAACACCTCCACATATCTTTATTAATTGTGCTGTTTTTACTTGTCCTCGTTTCTTCTGTTTCAATGGCTAAGAGTGATGTTGACAGACCACAAAAATTCAGTGGCAAAGACTCCAAAAGATGGCAATCCAAGATGTTGTTCTTTCTGAGTTTTCACATGTTGGATGAATTAGTTCTGAAGCCTTTTGATGAGACCTTGGATGATCCGGAAAATGAAAGAGAGTTAGAAAGTTGGAGTAGAAAGAACTGTATGGCCAAAAACCATGTTCTTAACTGTTTAGAAGATGCTTTGTATGATTTCTATAATGCGAAAGAAAACTTTACTTCATTTGACTTATGGAATGCATTAGAAGCAAAATATGAAGCGGAAAATGATGGTAGTAAGAAGTTTTTGGTTGCCCGGTTCCTGGAATACAAAATGTCTAATGATAAATCAGTAGTTGACCAATTTCTTGAACTTCAGCGAATTATTAATGAAATTATTGCTGAAGGTATGGTGATTGATGAAACATTTCAAGTGTCTGCGGTGATTGAGAAATTACCTTCTTCATGGTCTGATTACAAACGAAGATTGAGACATGAAACTGGTGAAGTCAGTATGGTTGAATTGGGTAAGAAGATTAAGGTGGAAGAATTGATGTGTTCAAAAGACAAGAATGTATCTTCCGGAAGGGACATGTCCAACAAAGCTCATGTCAGCGAACACAAGTCTTCCGCAAAGCCTGGACCATAACAATCGCAAGCCTGGTCCGCACAAAAAAGGTACTTTCCCGAAACCAAAATCTGGCATTGGTAAAATCAAAGGTGCATGTTATGTTTGCGGTATTCTTGTCCATATGGAAATACATTGTAGGAATCGTAAAGACTTTAATAATAAGAAGCCCAATGCAAATTTAGTTGAAAGCAACAAGAACGAGTTTTCTGGCACGGTGTCTGAAGTCAATTTGGTAACCAATGTGAGAGACTGGTGGGTAGACTCTGGTGCTACCAAGCCTGTATACGAAAACAAAAATATGTTCACCTCCTATCAGAAGGTAGGGGAAGGAGAAAAATTCTACATGGGTAACTCGTCCGCAGCACAAGTTGCGGGAAAAGGCAAAGTTGAGCTGAAGCTCACTTCTGGCAAAACTCTCACATTGAATGAAGTTCTTCATGTTCCAGACATCTGCAAAAATATTGTATCTTGTGGTGTGTTAGATGATAAGGGATTTAAACTTCTATTTGAATCTGGGAAAGTCATTGTAACTAAGGGTAAAGACTATGTAGGAAAGGGTTATAAGACTGTGGGACTTTACAAATTGAACGTAACCTCTGTTGAAATGAATAAATTTGATTCTTCTGCTTATGTTTGTGTGTCATTGAATGTTTGGCATGGTATACTTGGTCATGTAAATTATAAATCAATGAACAAACTGGCTAGCATAGGCTGCATACCCAAATTCAGTTTGGATAATGAACATAAATTTGAAATTTGCGTAGAATCAAAATATGTTAAAAAGTCTTACAAGAAAAATATTCAGAGAACTTCTAAACCTTTAGAATTAATTCATTCAGACCTAGTTGACATGAAATCTGTTCAAACTAGAGGTGATAAGAAATGGTTTGTCACGTTTATAGATGACTGTACGAGGTACTATCACATTTATTTACTTAAAGGTAAGGATGATGCCTTAGAAGCCTTTAAGATTTATAAACTAGAAGTTGAAAACCAAATGAGTACTACAGTTAAAACTGTTAGGTCTGACCGTGGTGGCGAGTATGTAATCCCTATAGGAGATTTCTGCTTAGAACATGGCATTATTTATGAAGTAACCCCTCCTTATTCACCACAATCTAATGGTGTGGCTGAACGGAAAAACCAAACCCTTAAGGAGATGATGAATGCCATGTTAATTAGTTCAGGACTACCTGCAAACTTGTGGGGGAGGCCGTCCTCTCAGCTTGCTATGTCTTGAACATAGTACCCTTTAAAGGATCAGATAAAACTCCATATGAGTTATGGAAAGGTAGACAACCTTCTTATGCATACTTTAAAGTGTGGGGGTATTTGGCTAAGGTTTCTATCCCTCCACCTAAGAGGACCAAGATAGGACCCAAAAATATTGACTGTGTCTTCATAGGGTATCCTGAACATACTACTGCATATAGATTTATGGTTGTGAAATCTGAAATATCTGAAATTGGTATGAATACCATTATGGAATTTAGGGATGATGTGTTCTTTGAAAATGTTTTTCCTTTGAAATCTGAATCTCGCATGATATGTGTTGATCCCCTAGATGTCCCTTCTACTTGTCAGACATTACCTGTAGATGAAGATGAATTTGAGCTAGAAGAGGCAAAAGACTTAGAACTGAAAAATCTTTTGGGCCAGACTTCATAACATGCTTAGCTGAGACTGATCCACAGACTTATAAAGAATCCATGACTTCTTCTGAATCTCCATGGTGGAAAGAAGATACCATTAGTGAAATAGATTCCATTATACAGAATGATACTTGGGAGATTGTAGATATACCTCTAGGGTGCAAACCCATAGGTTGTAATGGATCTTCAAAAGGAAACGTAAAGTAGATGGAACTATGGAAAAATATAAAGCTAGATTAGTAGCTAAAGGCTATAAACAAATAGAATGTGTAGATTTCTTTGACACTTATTCACCTGTTACGAGAATTACTTCCATTAGGATGCTAATTGCTATTGCTGCCATTCATAACTTAGAGATACATCAAATGGATGTAAAAACAACTTTTCTAAATGGTGAATTAGATGAAGAAATTTATATGGACCAACCTGAGGGCTTTGTAGTGAAAGGTTGTGAAAACAAAGTTTGTAAACTAAGAAAATCTTTGTATGGTTTGAAACAAGCACCTAAATAATGGCATGAAAAATTTGATCATGTAATGATTTCTAGTGGTTTTAAAATAAATGAATCTGACAAGTGTGTTTATACTAAACTTGTGAATGATGCCTGTGTGATTGTATGCTGTATGTTGATGATATGCTTATACTTGGTACAAACATGGATGTAATTAATTCCACTAAGAACATGCTAAATGAGAACTTTGACATGAAAGACTTAGGCCCCGCTGATGTAATCTTAGGGATGAAGATTAGAAGAGATTCTAATGGATATAGTCTTAGTCAATCTCATTATGTTGAATTTATGCTTAGAAAATATAACCAGTTTGATTGTAAACCTGCTTGTACTCCTTATGATCCTTGTTGTAGACTCAAGAAGAACAAGGGTAATGGAGTTTCGCAACTTGAGTATTCACGTGTCATAGGAAGTCTGATGTATTTAATGAACTGTACGAGACCAGACATTGCCTATGCTGTGAGTAAGTTAAGTAGGTATACATGTAATCCGAGACAAGAGCATTGGGATGCACTTATTAGAGTGTTAAGGTACTTGAAGTACACTTTAAACTTTTGTTTAAATTATGAAAGATACCCTGCGGTCCTTGAAGGATATTGTGACACAAACTGGATAGCGGACTCAGAAGAGTCTAAGTCTACGAGTGGATACGTTTTCACTCTAGCTTGTGGGTCTGTATCTTGGAAGAGTTCCAAACATACATGTATAGCTTGATCCACTATGGAATCAGAGTTTATTGCGTTAGATAAAGCAGGAGAGGAAGCCGCTTGGCTAAGATGCTTTTCAGAAGACATTCCTCTTTGGCATAGGCCTGTGCCAGCTATATCTGTACACTGTGATAGTCAAGCTGCAATAGCTAATGCTAAAAACAACAACTATAATGGGAATACTATACATATTCGTAGAAGACACAATTCCCTAAAACAACTGATCTCAACTGGCATTATTTCTGTTGACTTTGTGAGGTCTAAAGAGAATATCGCGGACCCTTTGACGAAAGGTATGTCCAAGGAGATAATTAATAATACATCGAGGGGGATGGGGCTTAAGCTCATCAAATAAACTTTCCATGAAGGATACTCAACCTTGCTGACTGGAGATCCCAAGATCAAGGTTTTGAATGAGACAACTAATTTGTGGTGGGTTAAAGGAAACACTATCAAAGAATTTCATTATCTGTCCCTTCCCTATGGTGTAGACGTGATAGTGTGACTGCATGTGGGGATGACTTTTTATTAAGTCTTAATGAGTTCTATAATTTCAATTTAAGATTAAAGTGGGGTGTAGCAGTAAACACTCTTGATAGAACTCACTTATCTGAATGAGGAAGTGGGTCGCTTCCTATGAGAACTGAGCTGATTCTCTAGAGCATTCTGAGAAACGGGATAAGTCCAGGGCCAAAATGGACACAATGACATGAACTTAACAACACCTAGAGAGACGTCTCGCGTGGAAGTTATTGATGAACTACACCAAACGATGGCAGTTCAAGACACGCGTTCACTGTCCATCAAGTAGTTCATGTAATTTCTCACTAAGCAAAGGTTAAAGACCTTATGGACACCTATTGCCTAAGAGGTATTTCTCGCTTTCTGATTTCTGATTTTTTATGGTTTTTCATTCATGTGGGGGATTGTTGGAGAAAATGAACTTAAAATGAAATTAAAATGATTTAATGGTCTTGGTGTGAATGGATCTTAGGACCATTGGGTCACTAAGATACACTAGATCATTTTCACTTTGTTTGTGAATGAAGAACCTTTAGTCCCACATTGGAGAGACTAGAGATGGGTTCTCCTTTTATTACCACAAAAATGCAACCAAGGGAGGGCCCTTAGGGTTTAGAAGCTTTTGTGGTTGGAGGAGGACTAAGGCAATGGGCTAGTTGGTGCACACATACTCTTCACACATATGCGGTGCTTCTCACCGAAGCACGCACGCTTGCGGCTTGCGAGCTTGCGTAACTTGCGTTGCTTGAGGTGCTTGCGGAGCTTGTGGAGCTTGTGGAGCTTGCGGTGCTTATGTGTTGCGGGATTAAGTATGCTTGCGGGTGCGAGCGTAACTAAGGCTGATGTCCAATCAGGACTTACGTTTTTTGAAATTATTTCTTAAATTCTGTTTTAAATGTGGGGGCATTTGGCCCAGCTAAAATTAAGGTGTTTTAATGAGAGAATATTTTATAACCGTTTCAAATTAAAATTTCTCTTAATTACCGTGATTAATGCACAAAATTAATTTTAATCAATACAAAATTATTCTCATTAATTACGCCACTAACTTCATCCATGTTTTGGCTATAAAAGAAAAACGAGTTTATCATTTCAAACTACTCCAGAAGCAGCTACTATCCTGTCTTCTTTTCCCTTATTCTTGCTTTGTTTTGCGCATTGCTTGTTTATTTCCCTTCCACTTCTATCTTGCTATTAAGTTCTTGAGGGTGGTTAGTATTGTGCCAATACTAATCATAACGGGAAGCTCTATCCTGGACACATCTTCTATGTTGGGGTATAACATCTCTCATTATTGAGGAGTACCCGAGAACTATTGTGTTAAGGACTATTTGATGAGCAGGTGGCTCTGTCCTCGTGTGTGCATCAACATCAGAGTGTAGTGATTTCTCTAACGTTAACAATTTTCTTCTGTTTAGTTTTTTCCATTATTGCAGAACCAACATTTGCTCCGTACACTTAATCAGCTTCTGAGACTATTTTTTTCCCCAATCTACTTCTATTGGATATGTACAAATATCATATCATATAAAGATTTGAAATCAGAGTCTTACAAGTACATAATCGTCAAGTTGTTCTTCCTTTACGTAATGATACTGAGTGGGAAAATTTTAGGAGCACTATTTTCTGGTATTATTTTGGGATTTCATTGGCCTATAGCAATCACAATTGGATTGTTTCTGAACGTCAAGGGTCCATTTCATATTTTCATTGCCACGTTCGCCGTCAAGGTAACATACTTTGGGTATAATTACGAGTGCCAAATTACCATTTTCTTTTGATCATTCCTTGTAATATTTTTCCCACTTGTCTCTGAAAATGTGTTTAGAACGAATTCATAGGTGCTGGCAGCTTCCTCGTGTTCCTATTACATGCTATACTCTCCATTTCAGTGATTCCTTACATAATAAAATTCGTCATCCAAAAGGCAAGGATGGAACCTGCACACCCGTTGATGGCACTCCAATGGTTTGACTCGAAATCTGAACTACGTATGTTGGTTGGTATCCATGGCCATCAAAATGTACCAACCACGATAAATCTCATTGAGATTTCTCGAGGTAATAGTTATAGAGAATACACTCGGTTAAGCTTACAAGAGAATATTTGCCCACACACTTTATTGATATGAATATATGAGTATATATACAAGATATTACAACTTAAGATAGGAAACAAGATATGTGTAATTACTACAAATATGCCTATAGAATCTGCCAGGAATATTTGATTGATCTTCCAAGAATATTTGAGTCACTGCCAAGATATTCTTACTTCAATGTAGGCTAAAAATGCTATGTACATGTTTCCCTTATACGCCCCTGCAAGATTAGGGTTCCATCGGGAATGCCAATCTTACTGCGCAGCACAGCTGTACGTTGTTTCGATAGTGGTTTGGTCAGAAGATCAGCAAGCTGATGCTGGGTGTGAACATGCCTGACTTGGAGACTTTTCTTCTGAATTAGGTCATGCACAAAATGAAGATCTATTTGGATATGTTTCATGCGTGAGTGATTGACTGGATTAAGACTCAGATGTGTAGCTCTAATGTTGTCACATAACAGTTGAGGAGGATCTTTGAGTGGAAAACCAAGTTCTTGAAGTAGCGTTAACAACCACATTGATTCAGAAGCTGCATTGGCTAAGGCCATGTATTCGGCTTCTGTGGAGGATCCTGTAAATGCACGTTGCTTCTTAGAGCACCAGGAGATTAGATTTGAGCCCAAGAAACTGATGTGGGCAAAGGTTGATGTGCGATCATCCATGTTTCCAGCCCAATCAGCATATGTGTATGTCCGAAGAATAGAAGGTCCATTTTTAAGAATCTGAATGCCATAGAAGATGGTTTGCTTTAGGTACCTGAGTAGCCGTTTGGCAGCTGTCCTGTGAGTTGTAGTTGGCTTGTGCATGAATTGAGATAGTTTGTTTACTGCAAAGGAGATTTTCAGGACGTGTCAGGGACAGATATTGAAGGCTGCCTATTAGTCGACGAAACTCGGAATTGTCCACAACGGCTGTACCATCAACTAGTTGAACAGGTTGTGATGTAGAGAGAGGAGTGAAGACATATTTTGCATCACTCATGCTTGTAGTGTCCAATAGTTCTCGAATGTATTTATGTTGGGAAAGAAATAACCCTGCCTTTGTGGGAATGACCTCAATTCCTAAGAATTAGTGAAGAGAACCCATGTATTTTAGAGAGAACATATCACCCAACTTTGTAATGGTATAGTTCACAAAGTCTGAGTTGTTGCCTGTGATGATAAGATCATCAACATAAACCAACAAGTAGCAGATTCTAGCCCCTTGACTGTAGATGAACAGAGAGTAGTCTGCCTTGGAGTTTCGAAAACCCAATTGGAGATGACAATTTTGAGTGCAGTGTACCAGGCTCGTGGGGTTTGTTTTAGCCCATAGATGGCCTTTTGTAGCCTGCACACATGATATGGCTTGGAAAAATCTTCAAATCCTGGAGGTTGTGTCATGAAAAAAGTTTCAGTTAAGGCCCCATTCAGAAAAGCATTGTTCACATCCATCTGCCGCAAATCCCATCCATTCATGACTGCAATAGATAACACAGTTCTCATTGTTGCTGTTTTAACCACAGGACTGAAGGTCTCTGTGTAGTCAATGCCCGGCCGTTGATTGTAACCTTTGGCCACAAGTCTATCTTTGAACTTGTCAACTGAGCCATCATCCTTTCTCTTGACCCTGAAAATCCACCTGCACCCAACTGGTTTACACTCACCTGTGGGTAAAACTAGATCCCAGGTACCATATTTCATTAAGGCAGTTACCTCTGCAGACATGGCCTCACGCCATTGAGGATGAGCTAATGCTTGGCTTACACTGGTGGGTTCAATGGTGTGAGGAAGAGGGTGTTTTGAATTTGTGTGTACCTGTTTTAGTTTGCATATTTGGTTCATGGACCGTGTGGTCATGTTGTGGGTACGTTGAGTTTAGGATTGTTGGGTGAGATCCTGAGCTACAGGAGGTGGTGATGTACAAAAATGTACATCGGGTTCAGGAAGTGCTGGTGATCCTGAGAGAGGTTCAGACCACAGTTCCCCTGGGGAGGACTGATGGTGGTTGTCTGAAGCTATGACCGACAGTGTGGATGGCTGAGTACCCTGAGCAACATGAGGTGTTGCTGTGCAGAGATGTACATCAGATTCAGGAACTGCTGGTGATTCTGAGAGTGGTTCATACCAGTTTTTACCTAGGAAGGACTGCTGGTGGTTTTCTGCAGCTGGAGACACAACGGGAGGTAAAGATTCAGGAATGGAAGAGTACCTGGAGAGGATATAACAACGACAGAGACACCAACTGGAGACGGTAAGGATGTTTGTGCACCTATGACCGGCAATGTGGATGGCTGAGTATCGAAGTATAGTGGTAGGAACTGGTGGATATCTGGAGAAGGCCGAGTGAGCTCACAGGACACAGGAGAAACTTGAGTGAGAGGTTTTTGATATTCATCAAATATCACATGGCGAGAAATGAAGATTTTTTTTGTTTGGGGTTCAAAACATTTGTAACCATTCTGAGTTGGTGAATAGCCAAGGAAGATGCAGGATTTGGATTTTGGTTGCATTTTGTTTGAGTTGTATGCCTTTGTTATGGGATAACAAATACACCCAATTTTTTTTAACTTTAGATAGTTTAGTGATTGACCAAAGAGAGTTTCAAAGGGGGATTTGTTTTTGAGAAGAGGTGTGGGTTGACGATTTATGAGATAGGAGGCTGTTTGAAAGGCATGTGGCCAACACGAATAATCTAGGTTAGCATCATAAAGAAGGGTGAGACCTGCTTCGACTAGATGACGATGCCGACGGTCAAAAACACCATTTTATTGCGGAATATGAGGAACATTGTTGAGATAAGTTATTCCGTGAAGCAAGAGAATGATTTTAAAACAATGAACTCACCTCCATTGTCAGAGTATAGTGTTTCATGGATTTCTGAAAGCGATTTTCGACAAATTTTTTGAATTGCGAAAAAATTATAGAAACACCAGATTTTGTGACCATAGAATAGAACCATATGTATTTTGTATAATGATCCAAAAAAATAAGATAATAACGTGAACCATCAATCACAGTATAACTCGCAGGTCCCCACACATCTGTGTAAATGAGTTCATGAGGTTCATGACTTTGTAGGCTTGTGACACGAAAGAGTTATTGATGTGCTTTATTAATAGAACATGAATGACATATTGAAGATAAATTTTTATGGGAAGAAATAGGAAGGGAAAAATTCTTAATAAGACGATGAACAATTTTAAGAGAAGGGTGTCCAAGACGCTTGTGCCATCCTTGAAAGGAAGTCCTTTCATGCACATTAGCAACCTTTGGTGCTACCGTCAATGATTCCGGGAAGGTGTAGATGCCATTGCTACATGCTCCTTTTAGTAAAATCGCCCCCGTGATCTTGTCCTTCACAAAAAAATGAAACAGATGAAATTCAACAAAGACATCATTTTGTTTGGTTAGATGATGCAAAATTATTAAATTTTTGTAGAGATTGGGAACACAGAGAGTGTCTCTTAGTGTAAATATTCGATGTGGCGTTTTTAAAGCTAATGAACCAACATGTGAGAAAGCCAAACCTGAGCTATCACCAAGAATCACTTCGTCATTTCCATCATATTCTGAATGTATGGATAGATTTGATAGGTCACCAGTGATGTTATGAGAGGATGCTGAATCAAGGATCCAGTTTTTGTCTTTGTCTACAGATGTGGTAACACAGTCTACAGACGCTGGCTGTGAGTGAAGCTGAGAACAGGCTTTGGCCGTATGTCCCATCTGATCACATAGTTGACACTTTGGTTGGTAACGCCTGGTAGATGGATTGGGCTTACCGGTTCCTGTGTTGAAACGCCTTCCATCATGCTGAACTCTTGTTGAGTACCTGCCTAGATTGGTGCTTGAAGGCTGTCTGGAGTAATCATTCTGTTTGTAAAATCTTTGATAACGTCCTTCCTATACTGCTGACTTTGTTCTTGTATAATTGGAAGACACAATAGTACTTTGTGTTGTAGTTTCCAGACGCCTTAGATAGGCTTCATGACCAACTAGTAGGTCATGCAGTTCTTCAAATGTCAGGGATGTTTATCGGGTACGAATTGGTGCTGCAATCTCCCTAAATTCTAGACCTAGAGCATTTAACACAGAGGGTCAGGTCATCATCCGAAATAGAATGATCTATAATGTCTAGTTCATCTACTAGGTTTCTCACAGCATGAAGATATTCTGTGATACTTCTATTTGCACGTTGAACTGATGTGAGTTCTTCCTTCAACTGCATTGCTCTAGTCCTGGATCGACTAGCATAGGTGAATGAGCTTTTTCCAGGCTGCATGGGAGGATTTTGCTGTGGCTATCAAGGGTGTAATGGAGGCTGAAGTAGATGCTAATATTGCACTGAGGATAAGTTTGTCCTGTCTGATCCAATGAGTCTTGTGAAGCTCATCTGTAGGGGATCCATCTGAGGTTGAACATGGGAAGGTTCCTTTAACATAACTGAGAAGGTCATAACCAATGAGAAATGCTTCAAATTGAGCACGCCATTGAGAAAAAGTGGTGGGGGTTAGTTCTCGTTGATTTGGGTGATGATGTTGAGTGCAATAAGAGGTTTCTCAGATGTAGAGGGAGGTTGGGTATTGATAGTGAAGTTTAGTGTCTGACTTGAAGTAGAGGAAGCCATTGTTTCTCGTTGGAGATTTTATGGCTCTGATACCATATAGAGAATACACTCGGTTAAGCTTACAAGAGAATATTTGCCCACACACTTTATTGATATGAATATATGAGTATATGTACAAGATATTACAACTTAAGATATGAAACAAGATATGTGTAATTACCAGAAATATGCATATACAATCTGCCAGGAATATTTAATTGATCTGCTAAGAATATGTGAATCAATGCCAAAATATTCTTCGTTCAATGTAGGCTAAACATGCTATGTACATGTTTCCCTTATAATAGTCCACCTTGTATTTCAGTGTATTTAACTGATTTGATCGAGATGTACGACAAGCACTCGGCGGTGTTTATACCTGATTATCAAGAAGATGACCATCCCTCATCAGCAGCAGTATATGCTAACGTGCCAATGCGGATGAATCGGTTTGAACATGCGGGACCAAATAACGAATATGATTTTAACGTACGTCAAAAAGAGCTGTGGGGGTGTTAACGTACACCGGTTACTCGCAATCTCAACATTTTCTAACATGCACCAAGACATATACAATCTCAGCGAGGCAGTTCAAGCTTCTTTAATCATCTTACCGTACCATAGGAATCAGAGGAAAGACGGAAAGATGAGTAACATTCACCATGGATTCAGACATGTAAACCGTAAGGTACACAATTCTCTGTCATCTTTGCTTAACAACCTTCACAATACATGTTGTACTACTAACAGCAGTGGTGTAATGTTGAAGTATATGCCCGTGAAACCATTTCTGTCGACAGTTCAACTAAATATATACTGTATGCGGTAGGTGTTTCGACATCCTCCTCGCTCGGTAGCGGTACTGGTGGATCGTGATTTTGGGAACACACTAGAACAAGGGTCATCTACGTCTATGAAACTTCAAGCGACAGTTCTTTTCTTTGAAGGGAAGGACGATAGAGAAGCATTAGCTTACGCTACTCGAATAACACAACATCCGGGAGTCAACCTCACAGCCGTACGTTTCTTACAAGACGAAGAAAAAGCAGAAAGTAGAGCAAAGAAGACGATGTCAAATCACGCAAGGGAGTTGGAGGAAGTAGAACTGAATCTTGATAATGAATACTTCGCTAACTTTTATGAGAATCAAGTGGCATTGAGAAAGGTTGGATACTTGGAAAAACATGTTGCAAGTGGCAAAGAGAGAGTTTCTATATTGAAGTCACTGGAAGAAGAACATGTCCTTTTCATTGTGGGTCGAGGAGGACGAGGAGGCAGTGTAAATTCATTTTTGGATGATGGGGTAGGCGATTCAGAAGAATGTCCTGATCTAGGACTCATCGGAGAATCCTAGCTGATTCGGATTTTTCTACCACAGCCTCAGTGTGAATCATCCAGCAACATTTTCGAGAAGAAGTTAAAAATGATGAATACAAAATTCTTCCAGTATAGTTGTTATGTGTATTTTCCGTTTTATAGGCCTATAACAACCTTGAGAATAGAAATTAGAGTAGGGTTAGTAGAGTGTAAAGAAATTGTTAGTTATACATACAATTTTGAGCTGTACATTCTTTCTTGTTGAGCCCATTCTATTCTGTTGCACAAATTAAGCACAATGTGACTTATGTCACCTAAAATGTGTTTGTTAGCTGAACCCCACAATCATGAATTATGAGTTGAATGAATCGATGCCCACATTAGTTACCTAATCGGGCTTCAGGTGGAACATGCTGCAAAGGGAAACTGTGTATCCGCTTCATACAAGAACATGTTGGAAATATAGTCAAAAATTTATGCATCGGCTAAAAAATGGATAATGTAGCTTCCATTAGGAACGCCATGAGAGGAAAAGGTATAGGGAAGAGATCTGACCTACGTAAGAAACAGTGTCAGGGTAATGTCCATCATTTTATGCAAGAGATACATCACATTCTGATTCAGACATAGTTCAAGGGGTTGTTGAGTTGCTGAATTTGTAAAAATCAAGAAGGCAGGGTCACACTTGCCTGACCGTAACACTGTTTTGCTAGACGTGGAGGATGGGGATGAGGATAATAAAGAAGTTTACTTAGTGGTGCATAATGTGAGACTAGCCATTGTTGTTGTAATCTAGTACAAAGCTTATCTCACAGATCTGGTTTTATGAACTGACATTGTTGACAGGAACTTAATATAGGAGGGTGCAAAGTTAGAGGGTTGCACTAACTCTTGCCTGCCATGCCTCAACGTCTAGAACTGACAACACTTTCTCTACGCTGCTGAAATCCAACCTTCTGGTCCTGCTGGTGGTATGCGTGTTTTAGTTAGTGTAACCTCATTCTTGTTGGTGAACATCATCCTCTCTCAGTAAGGTACATTGAATATCTCATTTACCTTTCCTTGGTATCATCTGTTTTGTATCGTGCCACTTCTACTAGCGGTTTCCGATAGTTTTAGTGATGCTTATCTGTATGTTTTTGGTTGATTTACAACTTGCATATAATCTGGTATAAATACAATTATGTAATAGATTTTCACTCAAAACATAATACAACAGCACTCAGCTTTCTGTTTGTATTACTTGTCCGTCAGTTATCTTGCTTACTTATGTTACTTATCCGCTTTTTCTGCCAGATTTCTACTTGTTGATTCCTTGGGGAAGCTTTTACGTGAAGAGTAACAACTTCCATTTGAACCATGCTTGATAAGATTGGAAAGCTGATCTTTGATTGCAAGGTAATGGGTGGAAACTGGAAAGCTGATATCTTGATTACAGGGTACCCAAAGAAGATGGTTCAGTTCATTGTATTTTTCATTCATAAGTTCATGAATACAATACTTTATTGCCATCGCCCTGCTAAGGATTTGTATATATGAAACATTATGTAAGAAACTCAACTAATAAAGACTATAAATGATTTCTCTTACGGACAATTATTATCTTTCAAAAGTGTGTGGATCTGGCAACTGTTAATGTGTAATCAGGGATGATTTGTGGTGGTGGGTCTGGTTGTGAGAGAAGACCTCATGTCTACAATAGCAGACTCTTCTGCACCCAACTTTATTGCCTCTTTACTAGCTCTGATGAATCTCGAAACAGCTTCGTTCACGTAAGTGTGAGCTTCCTTCACGTTCATCTTGTTGCTTAGTTCATCAGGGAAGCTGCTCAATAAGTGGTCACCGTTGAGAACAGCCGCCAACTGAACAACCTCACTTTGGAACCCAGATAGTTCTCTATCTTCATTTGCTTCTGTGCTCCTACGAGGAGCCACATCTGGAAGTACCTCTAAAAACATCCGCAGAAGTTTTCAGAAACCGTGACTTTAAAATCTTGATTACAATTGGGATAAGCGAAGAGAATACAAGAGATATATACCTGGACAATCAGTTCTAGGTGATGTTAGCTCTCCAACGACCTCCTCGAACGTCCCAGCCCATGCATCTCTGTAAGTCAAGAAGTTGGATGAAAGGTTGAACATCTTCTTTATAGTGGCAGGGATCGATGAGTGCTCAAACTCTGAGTCTGGTGTTGGTCCATCTGGTGCACTGATCACTAACAAAATAAGATTGGAAACATCAGATTATGTTCAAGGTGTGGAAAAAAGCACAATTAGTCGAGCCATTATCCTCAACAGATAAGGAACTTAGTTTTTAAGAGACAAACGCTGAACCGAACTGTAAGGGTAAAAACAAAAAATCAGCTACAATACAAATCAAGATTAATGAAGCTTCAGCTTCAGTCTTAATAGATGCATATCAAACAAGGGATAATTGGAAAAATATCCCAAAAATGTATTCCCTGTCGGGAAAATGCCCCGTAAAAAATGGGAAAATGTCTAATCATTACATTTTCCATCCAAGTAGCGTTAAACAGTCAAATGCACACTTGACCTTATACATGTGTGGGCTTTAAGACGAGATTACCTTTACTTTTAGATTTCGCCACGTCTTCTAGGGTTAGATTGGGACGACTAAAGGGTAATCTCGTCTTAAGGCCCACACGTGCATAAGGTCAAGTGTGTATTGTTTGACTTGGATGGAAAATGTAACGATAGGATATTTTCCTATAACTATTTTTTTGCGGGGCATTTTCCCAACGGGACATGTATTTTTAGGATATTTTCCTAATTATCCCATCAAACAAAGAAGTCCAATAGTACTGTAAGGTTGGTTAACTCGAATCCAGAGTTCCAAACTATGTCTTTTGTATTAGGCCATTTGCCAAGAGCACTGGAAACCAATTTTGGTGCAATTTGCATTATCTTTAGTAATGAATTTCTAAAAATGAATTTTAGCTCAACAAAGACGAAAATTCATTGAGTTAAGGGACAGCATACCGGTTTCTTTCTTGATCCACGGAGACACCATGATTGTTGGTACGCGAACTCCTAACCAATCAAACTTGAAGAAGTAAGGCGCAGGACCTATATTTCCATCTGGATTAGGAACATTCACATATGGAGTAGTAACATGGTCATAGAACCCACCATGTTCATCATAAGTAATAACCAGTAGAGTTTCATTCCATTGAGGACTTGCTCTCAATGCTTCATACACTTCTTTCACAAGCTTTTGTCCATGCGCAACATCATGAGAAGGATGGTCATCGTTTGCAGGTATTCCTTTAAGATCAAAGTATCTTGGTTCAATCACAGTTAAACTAGGCAGTTTCCCTTGTCTTGCATGCTTCTTGAACTTAAATTCAAACTGATGAAATTTAAAAATGTACTTCAGTTTCCTAAAATTCCTATAAAACAGTGTATTCGGAATGTTTTGAAAGTAAATTCCAAAATCCTTTCCATTGTCATGTAATGAGTCAAAGATTGTTTTCTGTGGGAACCCCTTTGCTAACTGACTCTTCACATGACTTGTTGCACCATAAGAAGTTGCAGAGTAAACAAACAATCTATTAGGTTGTGTTGGTCCTGGAATAGACGAGAACCAACGATCAAAAACTGCGAATTCACGTACCAACGAAGCGAATACCGGAACAGATTCTGGTCTAAACCCTTTCATTACTGTTTCTGATAGATTAGAAGCAGGCATGGTTAATTCTTGTTCAACAAAACCAGTCATTGTTGGGATTTAACTTGAACCAAAAACTTGATGTTCAACAGCTTCAAATGAATGACCAGGATCTGGGTCTACATATTCTGCACCATTACTAAAACATATTGTTGAAGTATCCATAGTTTTCGTTGAAATTGGATTACACTCTCTCCCTGTCACTCCATTAATTGATGGGTTGATAGAATTCTTCATCCATCCTAACATATGATCAAAAGATCTATTCTCTAGTACTAGTACAACTATAGTTTTAATGGGTTGCTGAGCTGCAAAAACGTAGGAATGAGAAAGTAACAGAAAAGTAAAGAACAAGCACAAAGAAAATGATTTGGGTTTCTTCAATCTTTCCATGATGATTCAGTGAGCAAGTACTGGTTTTCTCTAGATTTGAATGAATGAGTTCTGATTGTTTTGTGAAGGAGAGTGACTGACACCTTGAAGATATGTTGTTTCTTGGATTCTTTCGGACAAGAAACTTGTGATGTTTGAATGTGTGGGCCAGAAAATGGAGTTACACACACACGTCATATGAGACATACTATGAGTTCGTTAGAAAATTGTGCAACAGAGAAAACAAAAAGCAGTACATGGTGAAAATGAAAATGAAAATGAAGCTCTTTTTGAATAAAGAATCAGAGACAAGATGCAGGTTTAACTTCCTGTTCTGGTTCTTTTTATAGATTAATGACTGAAAAAAAAGATATATTCACCTTTTTTATGTGGTTGTGGGAATAATGGTGTGATTAGTGATAATGTTGGCGTTTAAGAAAAGAAAATGAGGTTCATGTTCAAACTTTACTTTATGGAAAAAAAAAGCTAAAAGTAAACTGATAATTGATTGAATTCTATTATGCTAAGCTTACTTGAGTCTTTAATTGCCTATACTACTAGTAACTGTTTGGATCTAACTTTATAGATAACAGATTCCTTAGTTAATGACGATACTGAGGAACAAAATTTAAAATACTGTAATTTGTTTCAGCACCTGATTAAAGCCCTAATTCTGCACATGTAATCAGTCTGCTTGGAATTAAAATATGTGAAAAATTACGGTTTTGTTTCATGTTTAATGGGAATGAGAGTATTAAAATTGAAAGATTTATGATCTACATTATTATTGAGTTAACCCTAGAAGCAAGTAGTGCCTCATATATATAGGGTATACAAAAGATAATATTTACACCCTGTTAACACTAAACATAAAGTAAATACTAACACTCAGTTGACACTCTAATACTCCCCTCAAACAGATGATATACTAGTTGATTGCATCAGTTTGACCCTTAGAGAAGTAGAAATCACTCTTCAGAAGTTGTTTGAGGAAGTTGGAATTCCCCTTCATAAGTTGTTATGTACAGATTGTTTGAGTGGCTGTCGAAATTCAGAAAGAAGGACTCCATAATCCATTTTTTGTTCAGCCAAAATCAAATTTTTTTGAGGAAATTTATATCCTTCAATTTGTTTGGAAATTTACGTCCTTCAATTTGTTTAAGGAAATTTACGTCCTTCAATTTGTTTAAAGAAATTTACGTCCTTCAATTTGTTTTAAGGAAATTTATATCCTTCAATTTGTTATATCTGAGCAGCAGACCACCAACCTCATCCAACTCAAACCTTGCCGACACTCAAGCCCAATTCTCAGAGAAATCTCCATTTCTCTCTTTGTTGCTTCTCCACCAACAGATCCATTTCTTCACCTAACAGCCATCAGCGAAATCACCCATCACAAACACCAATTTAAAACTCGAATTCATGTGTTATTTCTCTACTTCCTTGATCATTCTTCATTTAATAGCCACAAACCCTACAATTTCTTAGGGTTTGTGCTTCTGTTGTATTTAAAGTAGAAGAAAGCTCGTGGTTTAGTGAATCTGAGAAGAGATAACAAGAGATTGAAGAAGGGATTCGGTGCTGTTAGGGTTTCAGTAGGATGTTGCTGGTGGTTCAAGCTTGAACCGAGATCTGAGAAGTCAAGAAAAAATTATAGATTGGGTTATTGTTTTGATTTGAAGTAGCAGATTTGGTGGTGGTTTTGGTTCTGTTGGATCAAGAGATAGAAAACTCTTTTAGGGTTTTACACAGATCAAGCAGCGGAGATGCCGAAGAACAAAGGAAAATGATGGGTTCGATTTGAGATGTATGATCGATGTTAGAAGAAAGTTGATCTGTTGCTGATTGAGTCTCCAAGATCTGATGCCGTGAGGCTTGGAGGCTCTGATACCATGAAAGATTTATGATCTACATTATTATTGAGTTAACCCTAGAAGCAAGTAGTGCCTTATATATATAGGGTATACAAAAGATAATATTTACATCCTGTTAACACTAAACATAAAGTAAATACTAACACTCAGTTAACACTCTAATAAGAATGTATCACTCTCATGCATTGTGTATGAGTAATTTCTGTTTAGAATAATCCTTTTATCTAAACTTGCCAACAATAAGATTAAAATATTGATATTTTAAATAGGCAGATATGCAGGACAAGTTTAAGAATGGGATCCGTATATCTTTTAGTAATGTAAAAAAATGTTAAGTCATACAGTGAGGTTAATGCGGAGATTTAGTTATAGTTATTCATGTGTTTGATAGTGAGTGAGGGTGTAAAAAAGCCAAAATTGACATGTTTTGTAATGCGCGTCTAGTGGGTAAGGCTATAAGCCTATAAGAGAAATGAAAACTTGCAACCGTTAAGTAAGTCGGTGTGATGTGTCGGTTTTCTCGAATTAGGGATGAGGGAATCGGAGGACCACATGGGTTGATCTGTGCTATTTTAGAAGTAACACAAGTGATTTCCAATCACTCAAATTTCACTTTCACACCTCCGAATAAGAAGAAAGAAACAAACAAATCAACTAGCCATTCCAACCTCTTTAGTAAACTGTATGTTACCATCGGGAATCTATTCACATTCACTGTAACTGCGAGAAAACCACCACACACCTAAAAGACTTTTCTAATGGTTGCACTCAAACAAATTAATATAATGATACAAAAGATTTACGTAATTCGGTGTTAAAACCTAAATCCACGGAAGGAATTTCACTATTGAAAGATGATGATTACAAGTTCGAAGTCTAGTACAAAATAACTCTCAGTCTTTCTTACTGTATGTCTATCTCATAATAATGTTCAACTCCTTTTACATTGTTCACAATCCTATTTATAGACAAATAATAAAAGTGGGTTACAACTCACTTCGCTCACTTGATGTCTTCGCAGGGAATCTTTATTATAGCTTTTTTGCTGAAGGGTTCATCTTCGCTGGTATTCGCCTCGCTGGTAAGCTCGCCATCACTCTGTACTTCGTCAAATTATATCTCGCCACATGTCCCATCAGTCTGCAGGATGTTGATATGACAGTTCTGCTCACGCATTAATTGTCCAACTACCCAATTCAAACTTGACCGTTGATTTCATTTTAGTGCTTTCCACGTGTCTTGATCTCGTAGAACGGGCGGATATTCCAACATTGCCAGAGGATTCTTCCGGTGTTCACTATAAAGTCGGCTTTCTAGTATTTGTGCTTTGCGATGTATACACGTGGCGAGGTGATTTTCTATCTACACATTCACAAAAAAAAAGATGGTTACAGAATTAGATGGATTGGTTCACATGGAAAGAACAACAACAACTTGCATCGATTTACCAAAAAAAAAAACAAAAAAAAACTTGCTTTGAAAGGAAAAAAGGGTATCTGGTCTCTAAAGCCCTGCTATTATGCTGCCAAAATTCACAGCAAATTTAAAATTTTAGGAGATTTGCATACTGGAAAATTTGAGGCTTATCCATTTTATTTGAGGCCCTTGAACCATGAAAAACATCAATCTGGAATCGGCATCCGTGCTTCATTTTTATGGCCAATTGATCACAATCGGCGGATACAACCTCCACAAGTGGCGATTGATAAAAAAAACTCAAAAACAATACTTTTTTGCATAAAAATACGTCCATAATCGGTGGATGAGCCACGTGTGCGATTGAAAAAAACTCAAATTCAATAATTTTTCTGCAAAAAATTTCCGCTAGAATTGGCTGATATAAATGCACTTATCAGCCGATTGTAAACCTGACATTTTCTTCGATTGTTTTGCTCATAACTTCTTCGTCCGACATTGGATTAACATCATTCTTTTTACGTTGAACTCATGTTTTAATTCTCTACAAGATAGAGCTAAGAATTCCTGGATTTTGAGAAGTCCCAGTTGGTCTTGGATCCATCTTTGCATGTAGTAGTAAAGACATCCAAAGAAGTAAAGTACTACATGCAAAGATGGATCCAAGACCAAGTGGAAATTATCCAAATCCATGAATTATTATCTCTATCTTGTATAGAACGAAAAGATAATCTCAACGCGAAAAGGATGAGGCCGTTTCGACGTCGGACGAAAAAATTATGAACAAAACAGTCGAAGAAAATGTCAGGTTTACAATCGGCTGTAGGTGCATTTATATCAGCCGATTCTGGAAAAATATTTTTGCATAAAAACTCTTTAATTTGATTTTTTTTTTCAATTGGCACATGTGGGGAACCTTATCCATAGATATTGGACGTATTTTTATGTAGAAAACTATCGCTTTTGAGTTTATTTTATCAATCAACACTTGTGGATGATTGTATCCACTGATTGTGATCAATCGCCCATAAAAATGAAGAATGTATACCAATTCCGGATTGATGTTCTTCATGGATCAAGAACAATCGGCCATAAAAATGAAGAACATATGCCGATTGTTGGTTGATGTTCTTCATGGATCAAGAACATCAGAAACAACAAGAACAATCTGCCAACATGTAAGTGCCTTATTAGCCGATTATTCTTGAACAAAAAAAAAAAATCAAATCAAAAAACAAAAAAAGTTGATTTGAATATTTTTTTCCAATTGATGATCGGTTTAGAGAGAAATGGAAGTATTATGAATAAGGATATAAACATAATTTTAACTACTGATGGTAATTTAGTAATTTTTTCCTTTTTAGGCACCCCTCATCTAGACGAGATTTTTTTTTGGTAGACCTCAAATTAGCTAGGATTTACAATGAATTCAGAGCACCGAATTCCTGCAGTAAAATAATCTAAATTACGTGTATTTTTAGGCATAAAGTTTGTATATTGATTATGGACAAACACTTTTCCCCCTTTCTTTTTCCCATTTCTAACCCTAGAAAAAACCCAAACTGTCATCCCCTTCCAGCAGGTAAAATTGGAACTCGTTTTCAATAGAGATCTAAGAGTTTTGTTGATTTTCGATGTTATCAAGTTCAATATGAGCATCACATTGTCATGTTTTGAGAGTCATTTCTTTCTTAAGATTTTTTTATATCAAATGGTGGGATTTTATTTGAATCACTATTCTCTTTCCGATTTAATTTTACGCGTATTTGAAACTTTTTTTTTTCATCTCTTTTCCCTACATAATATTAGAATGTAGATTTTTGTTACTTGTAATCTTCTTCTAATATTCTTTAACCATAATGTAATCGATTTGGAGCTATGAATGGAAACGAAAAACTATTATCAAAAATAAAATAAAATAATGGAAAAACAAAATAGTAGCTGTGAATTCGATGGGTTCGCAATTTTTCACAATTCATACAAAATTCATACAAAAGCAGGGACAGAAAACCGAATAATCCAGCTTTATACTTAAATAAAAATGTTTTATCCACTATTGATAGCGATGCACATGGCACGGTTTGGTTTGGTTTTTGACCCATCCAAAACTGAAACCGGTAGTCTCGGTTTTTCGGTTTTAAAAACCAAGTATTACCATTAAGCATTTCGATTCGGTTTTGAACCGGTTCGGTTTCGATTTTAACCGGTTATTTTCAGATTTATTTTTTTTTAATAAAAAACTGTTGAAAAAATTAACAATCATAACATGATTGAGAATTTTTTTTTGAAAACATTAATAGACCACAGAGGATCCTGACATTTAAGGGAAGAATATATATAACAAAACAAGATGCCTTCAAATAGGCGCACTAAATAAAAATAATTACAGTGTTCAATGTCTGGAAACAAATTGAGATTATCATCAGAAAACAGTTCATAGCTGTAAAATAATTATTAATCATTTTATCTAAATATGAACCCACTACCTACCATGAGAAAGTGGACAGGACAACTTATCCAAGCAGTTTAACTTTTAAGAAAACAACATATTTCTTGTGCTTAAGCGAAGGAAAATAGGATCTAAGAATAAATTTGAACCTTTATAGGGAGTGAAGATCACATCAACTATAGCTACAGCGTGACGGACCGAAAAATTTCCTTTCTAATGGGTTGGTTTTCAGCCCATTAGCAAGGCTAAATCCCCGGTACGTCACTTAAAAGCTAATTCAAATGTATAAATCCTTGGATCATTTTAAAGAGCAAGCAATAATATATTTAAGCCGCCGACCAGAATAGAAACGCATATTAAATTTTTAGAAAAACTAAGAAACTCATATTTACTTGGTAATAATTTAATAAGAGATTAATAGACAATCTCGTTTCCAAATAGCACCGGGATTAGATCTTGTCACATATTTTAAAATCGAAAGGAAACATACGACCCATTCCATTTAAATCCATTACTTTGAACTGTATTTAAAGTTGGCTATCCTTACTGTGAGCCCTTAGCTTAAAACTTCATGTTATAAAACTTATTTAGTACACAACAAATTTGAAAGTTAAGTCAAACAACGGTATTCTTAAAAAATAAAAAGATTCAAACGTATTACAAAATTTAGACTTAAAGAACAAATGAATGACTCAACTGTTTAAGAAAAGTTAAACAAAAACATGATTCCTAACTTAAACTAAAGAACCATTTTATTACCACGTCAATACAGCCAAAGAAATGCACAACACAACTGATACAAGTGGGTCTATTAGTTCAAAACATAAAACCGATCACTTAACATCATCAGAATTTCTCATTTAAGGGATGAAGACATGAAAATGCACAAATGGAAATCCAAACAGATTATAATATATATAAGGGTTTCTGCAATATATCAAAAAAATAAACAACAAAATGCATTTTACAAGCAGTCCCGTATGCACCGAAATTTAGACCTTTCGTTTACGATAAAACCGAGTTTCCATACTAACTATGTAAAATACTTTGCATAAGATCCCATCAATATGTACACAGCAAAATATAGCATAAGCATGGGTCAAAGCAACATAAAACTAGCTACCCCAGATACCCCGTGATATACACATTATAGACAAGCAAAAATACCAACTTTTGCTCAAACGCTTTGTACCGCAAGCTCTTCCCAAGCTTACTGCCTTAACCTCGCCTCGTAAAAACAAAATCAAACGGGGTGAGCCACAGCCCAGTAGGGTTACGAAATAATGTGCCGAATGTTTAAGCAATCGAAATGTAAATCAAACTAAAGAAACGAGCAAGCCCAAATTCAGAAGTATATAGCGATAATTCCATATTCATTCGAAACTATAGAAATGTAATATTCGTTAACCAATGGTGAAAAAGTTCACATAAGCTATTTATGAGGACCAGTCTCTAATGTTAGGATAGTCGGATATCAGCCCCCTTCCCAGACGGTCTTCCGCGGGTAGCCATTGTAATGGGATGCCCCTATGGCCTAACAAACTCACCTGTAGCCTTCCAAAATCATTTCAAACATGCTCAACGAACCGATTGTGGCAAACGCAAGTAAATTCCAAGGCAAATCATAACTCTGAAATCATATCTCATTAATCCAAGCTATAAGCATTGCCGTTATAATAGTCCAAAAATCCAAAGTTCATGCATTTAGATAATAAGAGAAATAACTCAAAATTCAAAGCAATTATGTACCCTTTTTGTGTTTGTCTCATAAGAAACCAACGAATGGAAATGCAACATTAATGTTTAAATGAAAATTAGAATGAAAGGCCAAAGGACAGTAAAACATACAGATTGTTATGGTTTTTATTTACAAAACTATGAATCACGGAAGTCGACAGATAAAACTAAAAACAGTAGCTAAGCCCTTAGTAAGTTTTCATTTCATTTGCATTAAAATCATTGGAATCAAGTAGTGCTGGATTACATGCATTTATAGCAAAACAATAGATTGACTAATCGTAAGAAAACATAAGGCACTGGGTTTGGTCTATACAATCAGTTACAAGTTAAAATGCAAAATCAGGGACTTCAAATAATTAAGCTGTAAAAACAATTTAGAACACCATAACTAATGATACAAATGGGTAAACCTCACTAGTAGGACATAAAGCAAGATGATAGTTCAAAGAAGAATTATAGTATAAGCTAGTTTAGAATTTCTCAAAAAAATGATAGGAAAAATCAATGAGTTTTATAGATGTGTCAAAGTATTTCACCAAAACAGGACAGAAATCACGTTTTATCAGAAATTGCAGTTTCGGCAGTCTACAACCAAAAATTCGTGCAAAATTCATTACACAATGGAACTCAATAATTTTTGTTCCGTTAGAAAGCTGACAGAGTCCTATTTGACATAAAAATAATAGGCAATGGTATTGAGGTACAGATCCGTGTGAAAAAGTCTCGATAAAACAGTACATCAACACAGGTTCAGAATTTTCAGTTTACGAACAAGTTCATAAGATTGTTTCCAACACAAATTGATGATTCAAGGGAACAAGATGAATACCAAATACCCAATTTACCCAATTGACGGAATAACAGCTTCATAAATATGTTAAAATTAATCATGGAATAGGAACAAAATTAGGGCAAGTTAGTTCCAATAGAAATCAAAGACATGTATTAAACTTCATATCAAAGCAAAACCCAATCAAATAAAATCATTAGCACTGAGCAGGACAAACTTATAAGAATTGAAAACAATATTCTCAATCGCTCATTCCACAGCAAGATTACCCATTTGCAGCCTTGTTCTTCAAAATCCACGACACTTCGATTCAAGGTTTTAAAACTACAAACAATTAATGATTCGCCTTCCTTCACTCTCTGATTCACTGGATTTTTGGAGTTAAGGGGAGAGAAAGGGATCGGAAGAAAGGAAGAGAATAAAAGAATGAGAAGAAAATTATTTTCTTTTGATCTCTCTTAAACACGTGTCTTTCATGCTAAATTTTTTTCTAGAATTTTCCAAAGCTTTTACTAACCAAACCAAGCACTCTAAAACTACTAAAGGATAACCTATTTAGATTAAAAGATGTTCTTATTAGGTTGGGCTAGGGCTCAAAGCCCTAAAAAAATTCTCGGATGTATCATAGCTTCCCGCTACAAAACGAGATATATAAGAAGGAGCCTACAAAGAGAATGTACCAGAGAATTAGTTGAATAGATTAGAGCCTTAAGAAGATCATTGCACAGAGTGGGTCAGATGTTTTAAAAGAAAAAAACAGAGTTGGGATTTAGAAAACATATTCAGCTACTAACAATATTGAAAATTTATTATTAATTGTGGTCTAAGGCCGTAAAACACTTAAACATCATATAAGAACAGTAAGCTAACACGTTCATATCTAGTATTGACAAAAAAAAAACAAAAAAAAACGACACAGTCAAGTTGCTGATGGGGTTTTTTAATTCATCGAGTTCCCACAACAATTGTAGTCTGAGTATACTCTTCCTAAGGAGTATTCTTAATAAGGAAAAAGAAAAAACAGAAAAGGGGAGCAATGTTAACCCAGGACCTCCAAAAAGAAAAAAAATTACACAAATCTGTAGGTAAATAACAGATAGTTGTCACTCCCCATAAGATAATGTATAAAAAAGGTAGTTCATACCTGCCGCATTGGGATCAATCTTCATCTATATCAATATGGATGAACGTGGACTTAGCAAGAGAACCTAAAAAGTCTATAAGGGTCAAATCAATAAACAGAACAGACAGTTTAAAAAACAAAGAATCAAAGCATATAGACTAGTGCCATACTTATATACTAAGGTAGAAGGAAAATGTAATACCTGAGTCGACATCTTCGGAATCATTCGTTCCTAAGGTAGAGGGATCAAGATCAACTGGCGTCCGTAACCAGCTTTGCGTGCAAATCAACGCCTCAACTGTCTTAGGCAGTAATGAACTCCGGAATGGATCAATAACGCGCCTTCCCATACTAAAGGTAGATTCAGATGCAACGGAAGAGCCAGGTATAACTAGTACATCCCTTTCCAGGTGTGATAATATGGTAAACCTAGTGGAATTGGTCTTCCACCAACTTAATATATCGAAATGAGGTGTTCTTGGTTCACGTTTATCTGCTAGATAATGAACCAGCTTTGTCTGCCCCTCAACAACACCTTCCTCCTCATCTCTCTTTCTCTCTCTGCTAGAAGACTAGCTAAGGTAGAATCTTCTCAATCGGTAACTCCGGAGGGTTGAGTAACGGCATCATCAATACTTGTAATAGTTGATGCTTTTTCATCATTTGAATAAAGAGACTTGTACTCTTCGAAAAGATCCTCAAAATCAGTTTTCACATAAGTTGATAATGTATGACGCAATGACGCACCCGTGATACATAACTTATCAACAAGAAAATTCAAACCCTTCTCTTTTTCTCGTGGATCAAGCAAAACAACAATGAACATGAGAGAGTTCATTTTTCATATTCCCCCAATACTTATTATACTTATCTCGCATTCTAAGGCCCATGCTAGAGAAAAAAAGGGTTTCGACTATCTATCCATGTGTTCATTGTTAGATGAATGACACTTACATTAAACAAGAATTCATATGAAGTAACACGTGTAGAGTAGGAAAACTTGACAGTAGAATCATAAAATACATTTAGGAATTTCACAAAGGCCCTTGCATATGCCCAATCTTCCATATATGGAGCATGTGCAGGAGGAGGAGAAGGGGCCTTCTTCTTGCCTTTATGTTGAGTAGTTGAAGAATCCTCATAAACATCATAAGTAGAAGTTTCATCTGGATTAGATGCAACATTAACAACGCAGCAGTAGAAGCAGAAAAAATTGGAGGAATGGTACTTTCGTTGAAACAGAACTTTTTCTTGAAAGTCTTATCATCCCGCGCTAGCCTATCAAAAGCTTTTTCATACATTTCAGCTGCATCTAACATCAAGTACACTGAATTCCACCTACTGTCAACATCCAAAACTAAACCTTTTTTGCAATCAATCTTTTCAAAAGCAACACAATCCATAAACTTAAGCAATCTCGCAGGAGAGTTCAAAACATACTTGACCACTGCCCTAATTCTCTTAGTTGACAAATGATACACTTTCATACCATCTTTCACAATAAGAGCAAGCACGTGAGCAGCACATCTAACTTGCAACAATTTAGAGTTTAACACAGCATTTGTATTGAACGCTCGCTCCTTTAGATAATCTACAACTACATCATTAGCATTAACATGAACATCCTCCCTTAGATAATCAACATCTACATTGTTAGCACTAACATTGTCAAGAGTAATAGTAAAAAACACCATGAAGGTCCCAACCTCACCTGAATGACCTAAGATTCGTAATAAGTTAATTACCAACTTGTGTAGCTTCCAATCTTTATCAATGAAGTGAGAAATTACCACCATGTAGTTTATATTTTGGCAGCTGGAAGTCCATGTGTCAGTGGTGAGACAAATTCTCACTTTTTTTGCCTTGAAGTACTTCTTCAACTTATCCTTTTCAGAACCATACAAATCCAATATATCTCGTGCGATAGTCATACGAGATGGGATTTTAAATCTGGACTCAAGTACCCTGCACAGCTCCTTGAACCCTTCTCCTTCAACAATTTTAAATGGTTGTTCATCTGTAATAACAAATTTAACCACTGCTTTTCTACATGCATCTTGACTAAAAGAAACATCAACCAATTTTCCTTCCTATCCTAGCCTAGAAGGTTCAAAATCAAGTGATTGTTGTCCTTTATCCTTACCAGCATACTTCTTACACCGCTTCCTATGGGCATTTAAATTAGATTTCCCATTCTTCAAAGGGTCAGGTGCAAGTCTTCCTTTACAGTGGCGACATATAGCATGTATAAAAGGTTCGGGTTCTATATCAAAGTGATTTCATACCTCAGAAGTGGTTTTACGTTTCTTACGAAGTGGTTCTGTGCCAATTTCAGTTGCATCTCCAACTGAAATTGTCTCTCTAACGGCACTTGTATCTCCAACTGCACTCTGAATTGCACCCTCTGTAGTTGAGCGTTTATTAGGTGGAGGTGGAGGTGGCCATATTGCATTAGAAGAAACAGATGCCTGCAAAGAAATTTGTGTATGGATTTGAAATACAGATTCACGCTAACTCAAATCAACAACTCTAAATTAAATTTTTTGTATAGCTAAGCAAGTAGATAATCTTACTGAAGGTGTTGAATTAGATTCGTGCATGATCAGAAATCAAATAGACTTATAAACTGTAAGTCTGCAATACGAGAAAGTTGGCATTAGCTATGAAAACCAATTCAGGTCACACAAAGAACTAAAGAGTTAGATATGCAGAATTCACGAAAGAAATTAACTGAGTGATGCAAAACAAATAAGAGATAATAATTACAGAATGGTAGAAAAGGAGCAGAGGAACAAAAAGAGTCCAGGAATGAAGATTAAGTCTATTTCAGAGAGTGACTACCAATTACCTACAGATGCAACATATAGAGTGACTACCAATTACCTACATATGCAACATATAGCATGAACATAAATAACATACAGATGCAATATATAGAGTGACTACCAATTACCTCTAACAGGTAGATGCCTTTCAGAGAAATAATATCCATAAAGAAACAAAAATACAATTTATAACATATTTGGACGATCAATCCACAACTTGAAAGAAAAATGGAAAGATAAATAGAACATAGTGTCTTTGAAAATATTAAACACATTACCAAGAAAACCTGAAAGATATAACCAAAGAATTTGCTGGACACCCCAATGAATGGATATAATGACCAAGTAGATCTGTGAGGAAAAAAATCAAAACCCATAACTGAACAACAGAAGAAGAAAACAATATTGATAAGGTTGAAGATAAAAAATCTCAACAGCTTATGATGTCAAATTAAGTATTCTACAGAAACTTGAAAATTAGTTCACCATTAACAAACTGGATATTTAAATGTGACCAACTATGAAACCACAACTGTTAAGAACATAAAAGTAAAGAATGTAATAGAATAGTTAATATTTGAACCACTCATATCATTACAAGTAGAAACTTCTTCCTAAGCTAAGATAATCTCCACAACCAGACATATAAATATATCCCTCAACCATTCAATGAATGCCAACAAAGCCTTGATAAAAAAAAAGCACAAGAAAAAGAAAAAAACACTCCAGCAAAGAAGAGGAAGAATGTAGGACACTAAATATTTTTATTAGGAATTAACTGAAGACTTATATCACGACCGAGACAAAGAGAAGACTGCCATACCACATGCTTAATGATTAGTTTATCCAACCTTCTTCAGATTAAACCCTATCTTTGGACACCTTTAGAGATGTAGGCAGACACCCTAAGAGCAAACAAACAATACAAGCCGTCATGCATTAACATCACTCAAGGGGAAAAGGATGAAAAAAAACTAATAGAAAACAAAATTCTTTCCAACACAAAGAAACCAGAACCTAGAATACAGAAATCAAACGGGGAAAGTCCATTTGGGAACGATGAGAATATGTACCCATGGTATCTACATAAAAATCAATTTTTGATGAGCATTCATTAAATTAATAATAAACAAAACATACAGAACACTTCATATATGCCTTCAAATAAATAAGAGAAGATAGAAAATAGATCAATGTGCATAATGATAGACGCATTTATGTGTCTAATTTGTTCCCAATTTGTATATTGTTAAAGCTCGATTGTGTACTAATTGTGTCATTTTATGTAATTGTAGGTAAATTGATAAAGGAACCCAATCTTTTGAATTCAAATGAAATTGTGGCGGGAAAATTATTTTCTCTCTTCCGAGAATCTGTGAAGAATAATTCAGCGTATTTTTGGAGATATTCAAGGATTTTAAACACAGTTATACTCTTGCCTAAAGTAGAGAAGTTTGTTCTCAACTTAAACTCTTCAAAATCTCGTGAAGTTGGTGTTTGCAGAGAATCAAGAAAGTGATATTCTCTCGGGTTATGATTCTGTGTATGAGGAGATATTATATCCATTAAGTTTTTGGATATTACTGAGTTGTGCTAAAGAAACAAAATCACCAATCACTCCAAGAACAGAAAGAAGATCAAAATTCAGACCCGAGATCATTCTCTTTACTGCCAAGAATTGATTCTCATCAATGAGAAGATTTTCACGAGTTATATAGGTTGGAGGTGGTTGTAACATAAATAGAGAAGCTCTGGGAAGAGTTACGGGTGGTCTGGAGAGTCCAGAAACGAATAATCAGAAATCCAGAAAAAAATCTTCTCGTGATCATGATGAAGAAGATGAAGATTCTGTTGCAAAAGTTTGAAGCTTCCGTGGCCAAAAGTTTGAAGATTACGTTGCTAGAGCTTTTAACTTTGCAACGTTTATATTCATTTGTAACATTTAGTTTCGGTGAAACAGTTATACCTCTGTAACAGTGAGTCTATAACGTTTATAAACGCTGCAAACTCACTATTTTTATTATTTTCACTCTTTTTCATTATTTTCAAACACTTTGAGCTATGTACCAAACTTTTGAGGGTGTTTTGAGCAAGATGAGCTAAACCCCATATGCTGAGGTGACGGAGGAAGTCATTGTTTCAATAAAAGTGGTATATTTAATTTTTGCAATTTCTTTTATGATTATTTGCCTTGGTTGAAATTTGGTTTAATGATTTTTGTTAAGCAGTTGTGATTTCGTTAGATGGTACATGCTTTGGCCTAGGTTTTAGATTTTCCATGCTTTTGTTATACAATTGTTATTTTGAAAACTTAGTTATTGCAATATTTTAGAATCAAATTAAATGTAAGAATTGCATGAATATTAATTAGTTTGAATCACTTTAATTGGTTAATGGTGAAATACATAACCTCGGTATTTGTTAATATAATTTTCATATGTTGTGTATATTTTTAGTCTTAGAAATTAGATTTAAAAATAAATCTTCACAAGTCTTGAACGAACCATTATTTACCACTATTAAAAAAACCCATCAATTTTTGGCGCCGCCGTTGCAGACTTGTTTTTAGAAAAAAATTTAGAATTTTTTTTTTAGGTTAGTTAGTTTAGTTAGATTTTTAATTTATTTTTTTATTTCTATTTGTTCTATTTTACGTTTTTGGGTATTTTTCTTTGTATCACAGGTTTTGGATCAAAAAGAAATTGGAGAAGATTATATTGATTGATTAAAGACTTGGAGTCAAAGACAAATCGAAAAGAACATAAAAAGAAGACAAGATATTCTTTTTAGTTAATTTTTAGCTAATTTTCTTTAGGGTTTGTATTTTTCTTTTTAGAAAACTGTATTAGAAAATTCTTATTATTTTTGTAATTATTTTAGGTATTTTTATATTTTTTCTTATTTTTGGACTTTGGACTTTGAACTTTTGAACTTTTGAACTTTATTATTAATTTTAAACCCTACGGAAGGGTATTTAAATATAAACTGCAACAGGGAAGGACCACAATTGCGATATTGTCTCGACACCTCGGGTTCGTACACTGACACAGGAGTTGGTGGCCCGAGTCGACTTCAACGGTTCATCGCCCGTCTGGTACGGGAGGTAAAACTCTAACCACCCATGAATCCCCTGTCAGTGGGTTTTCTGTATTCCTTCGTAATGCATATATGATGAGGACTTGAATACGGATTTATTTTCTAGTAAAGGGCAAGGACTGGCCATATAAGATAAGGACTCGGATTTCATCACCGTTTCCTTTTTTCCCGACTTAGGAACACGTTACCTACGCGAACCTAAGCCTAAATTTTGATTAGAAAGAGACCTATAGGGTAACGAGCTTATTGGAAAATCATTCAAAAGAACTGTATTAGTTACTTTGTTAGCATAACTTAAAGTTCAGGATGATTATTTTAAGTTGATTATATCCGCCTTGT
Source organism: Papaver californicum (assembly GCA_023531435.1). Taxonomy (NCBI): domain Eukaryota; kingdom Viridiplantae; phylum Streptophyta; class Magnoliopsida; order Ranunculales; family Papaveraceae; genus Papaver; species Papaver californicum. The sequence continues at coordinate 2,096,918 of JAJJMC010011514.1, forward strand.
AATCCAAGGAAAAGTTGCCAAAGAGGCAGGGTTATCGAAGATCCTTAGAGCTTATCCTGTTTCTATTCGACTTAATCTAATTCAGATCGTTCTAAGAGATTGCTAATTAACTAGTTGCCTTTTGGAAGAATAGAAGCTGGTCTAGAAACAATCTAAGTGAAGACATCATGCTTTTTGTTTGCTAGATTCAGTAGGTTTGATTTGGTTGAGTCGACCTTGTTTGTGTTTGTTTAGAACCCCTTCCTGTTAGGATTAATTTTCTAAGATTTTTTGTAAACTTATGAGGGAATTTTTGTTAGAAAATGTCGAACTGGTATTACGATAGCCAATACAATGAATATCCGACTGAGTTTTAAAACGGGCATTACCCTTACTATGACCATAGTGTGGATAGTACTTGGGACCACTACCAACCTTCTGAAGATTATGGTTCATACCAAGGTGATCCCAATGACTATTCATACATACACCCGTCTTATAAACATGAAAATGAGAAAAATTCGAGTTCTTTGTCTTGGAGGGATGCCATAAAACATATGCAATCTAGTACTTATAATGAACATATTATGCCTCTAGAAGAATCACACGAGCAGTTACGACCTAGCAATCTTTATGATCTATTTGTTTCTTTAGAGAATTCCGTCAAGGAGTTGACTGAGGATACAAGAAGAATCATAAAGGAGATGACTGAGGATAGAAAATAGGTTCCTATTAAGTGTGAACGAAAGTTCTACAAAGAATAATATTGCTCAAAATGATCTTAATTTCCAATATAGTGATACCCTTGATAATTATTCACCTAGTCAAGAGGACGAGGATAAATTGGTAACACTACTTATTTAGACGAGGTTCAAACATCTCCATATTATTATGATGATGATAATATTGGTAAAGAACTTGAAATATACAGGCAGAGTGATCAAGAAATTGTCACTCCAATTGTGCTTCATGGTGATGGTGTTATTTTTGTTTCAAATCCAAATAATTTTAATGATTATTCACCTATTCAAAAGGAAGAGGATTTGACTAGAGATACTACTATTTTAGAAGATGATAGACTTTTAGAAAATTTTAATACGATAGAGGAAGTTGAGTGTCGTTTTGACCTTAAGGACCCTAGCATCCAACCAACAGTTTTTAGTCCATCTGAGAGTAATGTCCTCCCTAATTTCGGGGGTACCGATGATTCTTTGTCTTTGAAGGATACCCTCAAGAAGTTGAAAGCTAGTGATCCAAATACCTTTTTAGAAGAATCACCTCTAATGATATCTGAGAAGTATTATAAACACACACCGTCTAGTTTGGAACAAAGATTGAGAGTTTTGGAATACCAGAGATTATATGCTGATGATGATCAGTCTTGTAGTGAATCTCCGTTCCACACAGAATATATAGATGACCCTGTGGATGATTGTGTAGATGATTTTCCTAATTCCATAGATGAATCTATCTCACAAGATCATTCACCCAACTTAGAGGTTGTTTCTAGACCCTTAGACTTCCAAAAGTTACCTAATTTAGGGTTAGAATTATGTGCTTCTCAAGTTTTGTTGGATCAATTTGCATCTAAATACCCAGAGGACTCGCCTGTTCCTGATATTGTGCATAAACTAATTGATATCTCTACCAGTTTTCAAGATCATCTTCAAACTAGATTATATGAGCCTGTTGATGTCCAAAAAGAAGTTCAGTATTTAGAAACCCATCCTCTGGTCGATGTGGTTTACTTAGGAAATAATACCAAGATTGATTTTGTTTTCCCACCAAAACATTTTTTTCCATATGTGGGAACGTTTGAATTTCAAATGTATCAAGTATCAAGTTTTGAGACTAAGCCTAATTACTTTAGGAGATTAGAATCAACACATTTGCTTAAGAATAATTACCATTTTCATAGTAGTCAACTGTATGGGTCAAATCTGATTGACTTTGAGGATCCACAATTATTCAGGTTATTATTATGTGCCTTAAGTTTATTATTTGAGTTTTTCCAGACTCTACAACCTGATCCTCCGGATCCTACTTATGAGGAAAGTCAGCCTAAAGAGATTTATCTAGACCCTTTCATAGAGCCTGAACCTGAACCACATCTAGATATAATTGTCTTAAATAGAAAACTAGATAAGGGTGTGCTCGGTTTGCTCACTTTCTGGGTCTGCTGTAATTTCCTTCTATTTTGGATAGCATTGTTTTATTCTAAATACCCACAGTTGTTCCGACTATTGCTCTATGATTTTGTGAGGTGACTAATTCTTTCTTAGTCTGGCTGAAGACTTTAAACTTAGCAATTCTTGGGAGGTAACCCATGCTCATGCGATACGTTAATATCTTTCCTTAACTCCTTTCCTTAGATTGGTAACAATTTCTCCTTGTTCATATATTTAATCATTCATCTTTAGAACATTGAGGACAATGTTAGATTTAAGTTTTGGGGTAAGGGATAAACTTTTAGTGAAACATGAAACTCCAAAGTCTAAAAACTTGTGAACAATTCAGGATGACACTAACCATTCTAGGTAGATGGAAACTTAGCTCTTTTTCTAGAGGAATTGGTGTTCCCGGCTAAATGGTCTATTCATAAAAGGATGCCTAACTCAGGTGTTAGAAATAACATGATAATTATTGAACAAGCATATCTCGGAATCATCATAATCATATCACTTTCTGTTTTTATTTTTGCAATTTTATGTTTCTCTAAGTGATTTGGTGGGCCCTAGTATTGCCATAAGGTCGTAGCTCGGATGCGTTAGAATTTTAATTTTATTAAAAAAAATAAAAAAATTGACACTTTGATAGCAATATGTGTGTGTTCTCCCTATCTCCGTTGCCTAAGCAAGTGTAGAATGCAGGATCCATGGGAACTATCATGTAATCTGCTAAAAAGGAGCATGCGCCTAGATTCAAAAGATCTAATCATGTAGTCGTGAAAATAAAATAAAAAAAATAATGTAAATAAATAATAATAATAATAAAAATAGGAGCATCCGAGCCGGACTTTATACTAATCTTTTGGGAAACACCGTTCACCTTAGTCAACATATGCACCATTCATTACTTCTATATCCATCTTCTAATCTATCCATGTGTTTGAATTTGATTGATTTCGAGCAATGTGAATTTTTATCCAGTTTTGGATGTTCAATGATTATTTGAGTAGAGTTGCATTTTTATATGAATTTTAGTACGCTGAGTGCAAACTCGTGTACAACAATTGGACTCATATAGGGTAATGATTTCCATAGCCGAAGAATTTAGTATGCCAACTAAATAGCTTGTTTAGTACTTACCCTCAATCGTTCATAGGTAGCTAGGGTTTGGAGTATAGGTTTTGTGGGTACACCTTTTGTAAACTCTCACGAGATAAAACTCGTCCACTAGGGACACCTATGGTTTTAAAGGCTTATTACATATGCTAAATGTAGTCGCGATTCCTGTGAAAGTGAGTTAAGATTTTATTTTATTAGTTTTGCTCTTTGGGGGTATTTGATAGACGCATTTATGTGTCTAATTTGTTCCCAATTTGTATATTGTTAAAGCTCGATTTTGTGCTAATTGTGTCATTTATGTAATTGTAGGTATTTTTAGAGAATTAATAAGTGTGGAAAAAGTTTGCTAAAAAGTTATAAAGGCACCCACTAAATTGATAAAGGCACCTATGATTTTTTATAAAGGAACCCAATCTTTTGAATTCAAATGAAATTGTGGCAGGAAAATTATTTTCTCTCTTCCGAGAATCTGTGAAGAATAATTCAGCGTATTATTGGAGATATTCAAGGAGTTTAAACACGGTTATACTCTTGCCTAAAGTAGAGAAATTTGTTCTCAACTTAAACTCTTCAAAATCTCGTGAATTTAGTGTTTGCAGAGAATCAAGAAAGTGATATTCTCTCAGGTTTTGATTCTGTGTATGAGGAGATATTATCTCTATTAAGTTTTTGGATATTACTGAGTTGTGCTAAAGAAACAAAATCACCAATCACTCCAAGAACAGAAAGAAGATCAAAATTCAGACCCGAGATCATTCTCTTTACTGCCAAGAATTGATTCTCATCAATGAGAAGATTTTCACGAGTTATTGAGGTTGAAGGTGGTTATAATATAAATATAGAAGCAGTTGTGATTTCGTTAGATGGTACATGCTTTGGCCTAGGTTTTAGATTTTCCATGCTTTTTTTATACAATTGTTATTTTGAAAATCTACTTACGACAATATTTTAGAATCAAATTGAATGTAAGAATTACATGAATATTAATTAGTTTGAATCACTTTAATTGGTTAATGGTGAAATCCATAACCTCAGTATTTGTTAATATTATTTTCATATTTTGTGTATATTTTTTGTTTAAAATTAATTTATTAAATCTAAATTCAAATCTTCACAAGTTCGAGCGAACGATAACTTTATTTACCACTATCAAAAAATACATCACATAAGAAGAACAAAAAAGAGACAAGGAAGCTTGAAAGATTTTAACGGTACATCTCCCAGACCACAGCAAAAGTGGATTAAAAAAAGCGGACCTGTGAGGGGAAAACCAAATCAACAAATGAATTTGAGACAGAGTATTGTTATTTCCTATTGTACAATCAAATTGCAACATTTCCAACAACCCCAATTACCCGAAAAACATATAACCAGATGAGAAAAGGAGGAAACTACTGCTGAAAGATGTCAGACTTCAATACAATTAACTCAGTATATACATTCTTTGGCTTTTTATGCACTTAACATCTTACTTATAGGTACCCAATTCTACATGCTAGTACACAGATTTAATTATATATAAAAAAATCAAAAATAACCTTTACCCAGTTTATATTAGTAACTAAATTAAACTAACTAGCCCTAATTTTCAAAAATCCCCAATTATTTTTAAATTTATAAAACCCTAATTTTCACATTTATAACATTCTAACACAATTGAAATCATAATCAAAGAAAATTAGGGATATAATATGATATGTCGTACCTTCTAGGGTTCCATTGGTGTGGTGGTGAATCTGGTGATTGTTTGCAGAAGACTTGATAGGCTACAGAAAAGAAGAAGAAGAAGAAGAAGAAAAAGAAGAAGATGATGATCGAACAAGAATAATTGAAAAAGATGATGATGAACAGACTAATTGAATCAAATGGTAATCCAGAGAGAAATTGCCTCTAGCCCTCTACAGAGTACAGACGGAATGGTAACCGGTAAGCATAAACCGAAGAAGATGAGTAGGTAAGTTTTTAGGTTCATATCCTACGACCTATATTACAAAGATCTAACGTCATATATTAATCGGTTTAAACCGAATCGGTTCGGTTTGGTTTTAGGGGTGGACCAAAACCAAACAGGGATCAATCGGTTTTCTTAAATCTATAATCGTTGATTACCATTAGATTTTTGGTTCGGTTCGGTATTTTAGTGGTATGGTTCGATTGGGTTTACCCAGTTTTTCGTTTTTTTGTGCAGCCCTAACTATTGAGATACATAGATTGTTTCAATTCAGAAAAACAGATTAGTATAATGTATAGCAAGCTGGATAAATAGTGCCTGACGTGTCGCATCCAAACATTATTATTGGATATAGTCAAGTATGTTAGTGTCTAGTCAAGTCAAGTCTAAGATTGACTTAACCTTAGTATTAGTCAAGTTGTTATTACAGCTTTCTCTTGTAATAAATACAATAAAGTTCTGTCTGTAACAATTACAACAAATCTTGCAATTCACATATTTTGGTTTCTCATGGTATCAGTGGGGACAATCCTCAACTAAATATTTTGAAAAAAAATTCACAAACAATCCATCAATTTGGTTCATTCAACAGATCACATCAAAGAATCAACATCTTTTACAAACATATTTTTGGATTCTTTCTCAATTTTTAGATAAATTTTCACTGGATCTAATCTTGTGAAGTTCTGAAAACAAATTCTTAGTTCTAAATAGAATTTTTTAGTTGTTGTTCATGACACTACAACTTTATAAAAGAAGAACGGAATGGAACACATGAATAATTCTTCCGCTGCTCAAATTGATCAAGATGGTAGATCTTTAGATTTTTCTTTGTCTTTTACAAACATAGATAATTTTGTGTCTATCAAGTTAGATTCAATAAACTTTCTCTTGTGGCGTGATCAATTTCAGTCAATTTTAATTTCGACTGATTTTTTTGGATATGTTAATGGTAAAGAGAAGGAACCAGAGAGAGATTCTGGTTAATGGAGTTTTAAGTCTAAATCCTAAGTGGGTTTATTGGAGGAAACTTGATTGTTTTGTTACAAGTTGCATGAAGGCTACTTTCACATCTACAATCTCTGGTGATATATTGGGATTGTCTACAGCTAGAGATATTTGGTCCTTTCTTGAGGTTAGCTTCAAGAATCTGTTTATGACTAAGAAGAGTATGTTAAGAACTCAGTTGAACAATACAAAGAAAGGTAATTCTTGGTTATTTGCATAATGTAAAAACAATTGCTGATTCACTTGCTGCAATAAGAGAGAAAGTGAGTGAATCTGACCTGGTTATGCATGTGTTAAATGGCTTGGGCAGAGAGTATGATAATTTTGTTATTTCAGCACAAAATAGAGAAGTGTCTTTTAATTTTGCAGAAATAAAGCCTAGATTAATGAATCATGAGCAATGGCTCATAGATCAACAACATGATTCCTCTCTAGTGTTTGATTCTCAACAGAACACTGCTTTTTATGGTAGAAATGTGAGTTCTGGACAAAGGTTTGTTGGTAATAGAAGAGCAAGAGAAATTTTTAGTAATGCAAAAGGAAATTTTGGTAATGGAAGAGCAAAGAATAATACTTCTGGTTACAAGAATTATCAAGATTATGGAAGAGGAAGTAGTAATATTTCTGGTAGTCAAAATTATGGAGGTAATAGAAGGGATTTTTTAAATGTAGAATGTCATATTTGTAGGAAGAAAGGCCATTATGCCAGTAGGTGCCATTTCAGATATCATCCACCAACTTTCAATAATAATTCAGCAAATCGTGTACAACAACATGTTTTTTCTGCTCTAAATGAAGATACATCTTTTGATGATCATTCTACTTCAAGCTGTCCTAAATGGATTTCTGATTCTGGTGTTATTGCATATATGACTGGAGATAAAACATTTTTGAAGGATACTTCTTCTTTCAAAGGCAAGGATCATGTACAATTTGGTAATGGTAAGTCTCTAGTTACTACTTCAGTTGGTAGTTCAAACTTACAAACATCTGAAACTAAATTTAAGTTGAATACTGTGTTATTAGTACCTGAGATGAAACACAATGTACTGTCAGTAGCAAAATTTGCTAAGGGTAATTCTTGCTATTTTAGATTTGATCATATGGTTATGAAATTAGAGATTTACACTCATATGTAGTCTTGGCTTATGGTAAAATGGTAAATAATTTGTATCCTATAAGTCATTTGTCTTTCTCACCTCAAACTCATTGTTCTTTGTCCACTACCTTGACTGCTTCTCCTCATGTGTGGCATAGTAGATTAGGACATCCTTCTAGGAAAATCATACATAAATTGCATGCTGATAAACATATCATTCTAAATTCTTCTTTTTCTCCAAATTTGTGTCATCCATGTCAGTTAGCCAAAAACAAGAAATTGCAATTTCAATTGTCTAATTCTCATAAAAAGAAACCACTGTCACTAGTTCATTGTGATGTGTGGGGTCTAACTGTTCCTTCTCTGCATGGTTTTAGGTACTATATTCTGTTTGTGGATGATTTTAGCAGATTTCATTGGATTTTATCCAATGGAGTTAAAATATGATTCAGTTAAGTGTTTTCAATATTTTAAAACTCATAAAGAAAATCTGATTCAAACAAAAAATCTTGGCCTTTCAAGTTGATGGTGCAACACAACTTGTAAAAGGTCCTTTTAAACTCTTACTAGAATCTAGTGGAATTCTGGTTAGAATTTCATGTCCTAAAACACCTGAACAGAATGGCCTAGCTGAAAGAAAGCATAATCACATTACTGAAATGGGAAATCTCTATTTTTTAATATTTTTTTCCCAAAATATATGTGGTATGATGCTTTTCTTACTGCCATATACTTGATTAATAGCACACCAACAAAAATATTGAATTTTAAATCTCCTTTTGAAGTTCTGTTTGGTGTAATCTCCAGATTATTCTTTTTTAAAATTTTTGGCAAAGTTTGCTATCCTCTTTTGGATCACTCAAGAGCACATAAGCTTTCTCCTAAGTCAGTTAAGTGCATACGTCTTGGTTATAGTTCTCTTCACAAAGGTTATAACTGTTATAATCTTTTTTCTAAAAAGCTACATGTATCCAGACATATAGGTTTTGATGAGTCTCACTATTATTTTACAAATTCATCTCTTGGTTCATCTTCAAATTCTCCATCTGTTGTTGAGATGACAAATGAAATTGAGTCAGTTCCTACAAGTACTATTGTTACTAGAGCACAGAGAGGCGTTCTAAAACCAAAAGTTTTTCCAGATCATGTGAGTCATGTGTTAGTTAAGCATCCTCTTTCTCAAAGTTATACATCTTTATTGACCATTATTACTGAGCCAAAGACATTTAAGAAAACTATTCAAAATCCAAAATAGCAAGTAGCAATGAAGGAAGAATATGATGCTTTAATGGATAACGAAACTTGGGTTTATATTACTCCAGAATCAAACATGAATATTTTAGATTCGAAATGGGTTTACAAGATAAAGCAAAAGTCAGATGGTACTATTGATAGGTATAAATCAAGACTAGTTGCAAAAGGGTTTAATCAGCAAGATGGGATAGATTATAATGAAACTTTTAGTCTTGTGGTAAAAAGTATAATTGTTAGGGTAGTGCTCTGTATGGCAATTACATATAGTTGGAAGATTAGGCAATTAGATGTAAGTAATGCTTTCTTACATGGATATTTAGAGGAGATGTATATATGTCACAACCACGAGGATTTACTCATCCTGACTATCCTCCATATTATTTTTTTCATTTGAAGAAAAGCTTGTATGGGTTGAAACTAGATCCAAGAGCTTGGTTTCATAGGTTCAGTATATTTCTTATTTTTTATGGGTTCAAGGAGTCAATATCAGATAATTATATGTTTGTTTTTTCTTCATCTGATAGTATGCTTATCTTGTTATTATATGTTGATGACATATTGTTAACTGGAGCTTCATCTGAAATGATTGATATTTTAATTACTTCTCTGAAGAAAGAATTTGCAATGAAAGAGTTAGGTGAGTTGGGATATTTTCTAGGAATAGAAGCTGTGAGGAATTCTGACAAAATACATTTAACTCAAAAGAAGTATATATTGGAACTGCTTGGAAAAGCCAATATGTTAGCATGCAAGTCATGTGATACACCAGTGGTTAAGACTACTAGGGCTTCTGTTCATGATGTGACTAAGTTGGATAATCCAAGTGAGTATAGGGCAATAGTTGGTGGTCTACAATATTTGACAGTTACAAGGCCAGACATTTGTTTTGCAGTGAATTATTTATCACAATTTGTGCATTCACCATTTGATGTTCATTTTCAACTTGTTAAGAGGATACTGAGGTATTTAAAAGGTTCCATTGGTTTGGGAATTACTTTAAAGAAAAGTGATTTGAATGTATTAAAAGCATACACAGATTCAGATTGGGAAGGATGTCCAGATACAAGGAGGTCTACTTCAGGTTATGTTATGTTTCTTGGGCATAATTTGATACCTTGGTCATCTAAGAAACAACAAACAGTGTCTAAATCTTCAGCAGAAGCAGAGTATAAGTGTTTTTCAGTTGCTTCTGCAAAGTTACAATGGCTTACTCTTTGTTATCTGATTTAAACGTTTCAGTTCAAAGTCCTACAGTTTTATTCTGTGATAACACTAGTGCCTTGTCTCTAGCAACTAATCCTATTTTTCATGCCAGGACAAAGCATATAGAGATTCAATTTCACTTTATAAGGGAATTGGTGGAGAAAGGTCTTCTTAAATTGCAGCATGTCTCCAGTGATTCTCAATTGGCGGATCTTTTTACTAAAGGGTTATGTTTTCCAAAATTTTCAAGATTGTTGGCTCAACTGATGGATACTTGTCAACACTCCCAGGAGCTAAATTATACTGAAAATGTTCAGAAGCTAGAGAAATGGTTCTTTATTTTTGTTTTATACTTTGTTTTTAAACTGATTTTTTTGGTTTTACTGTCATCAGTTTGAGAGGGGTGTATTGGATATAGTCAAGTATGTTAGTATCTAGTCAAGTCAAGTCTAAGATTGACTTGACCTTAGTCTTAGTCCAACTGCTATTACAACTTTCTCTTGTAATAAATACAATAGAGTTCTGTATGTAACAATTAAAACAAATCTTTTAATTCACATATTATTGGTTTCTCAATTATAAGATCTATCATTCACATTCATTGTCCGTATTATAAATTTAGAATTGAATAAATTAAATGAGCTCTTTACAAACTGTGTTAATGTGAGCAGCCATACAGGATACAATGAACCATCTCTGTGGTGCCATTCACTAAATACGATGGCTCATGTCTATTGTGCTATAATTTATAACCCAAACAATAGTCATACAGACAATAGTCATACGATTTCGAGTTCGACCCCGTTTTATGTATTGTTATAGTTAAGGCAATCAATAACAGAACAACAGTATGATAATGTGAAACATGGATGCAAAAGAAATACAATACAAACACATGCGTACCATTTTGACTTGTTTTCACCTTCCTTGTACAACGTACCTGGATTGGGAGTGGCAGCAAAAATAACGTCCGTGGGTCTAAAATTTGAAATACAAGAGTATCATTCAACCTCGTTGCCGTTACCATTATTTTTATAATTATTCCCTACCCATCAGAGCCAACCTACATAGGATTAGGGTGGAGGTCTTAGGCCCGTTATGTAATAGTTTTAGGGTTAGGGTCGAATACTATCAATCTGTGGGTTAGTTAACCCTCCACGGGTTGATCCTAACTCGGCTCGTTGACAGCTCCACTTGTAACATCTTGTATAGTTCATGTTATCACAAATTTAAATGGTTTTTTAATGAATTTTGCGAATTTAATTCCGTTTTTAGTCTTGGAGATTAATCTCATCTCAAGTTTATATTATGAGCGTGTTATTATTTCACCTGATTAAAAATATATTTTTCTTGTCAATTATTTTATCGGAAGGAAAATTTTTATTCATGTAAAAAGAATTTGCATGAAGTAAATAACAAGTACACAAATAAAATAGAAAGAAGAAAAAAAATCTAAAAAAAGCTGCACTAACCTAAAAAAGCAAAGAATAAAACTAGGTCCAAGATTTAAAAAAAAACGCATAAGCTGGTGGTGTTCTAATTTAGATTCTAGCTTCTCTTTACAAGGATTCAAATTATTGCTCCCAATTCTCGTTATACTTTGAGTATTTAGTATTTTCCGTCATTACACTGGCTCTATAATTTTAAATCATAACTTTAGCAATGTCTTTATAACTGCTATGTTTTTTATAATAACCTTAAATCATATTTGTGGTTCAAATTATTTTAGCTATCAAGGAAAAGTATGTAATAACTTAAAAATAAGTAAATGTGTCTAAGTTATCAAAGCATATGCTTTACGTGGTTCGGTAATAACCTACATCCACGAGGTATTGAGTAAGAATTTTACTATAAGTTGAGTAAGGTGATGCGTGTCGTACATGCAAAAAATTAATTCATATAGTTTCCACTGATACTAATAAATAGTATAGCGGTAGTAAGGATCATTCCCACGAGGAGCTATGTAAATGTTATTTGTTTTCAACTTCTTATGTAACCAAGATGGATTTGTAGTGAATTAAACTAAAGTAAAAAAAACTAATAAAGTAAAAACAAATTTATCAAAGGATAGAAAATACTAAATAGAGGTTTCATCTTCCATCGCCAAACAATCTCATGAATCGATTCGAGTTAACGTTCAATCCTTCTCATATCAATAACCCTAGAGCATCCTATCGCAGGTCTACTCCGGCAAAACTCCTTGTATCATCAAGGGGCAAGCGCCACTCTTTAAATCCTTCCCAATGAATAACTCGGCGTAAGTTCCACTCAAGTTTAACCCAATGAAAGCAATGGTCTTCGTGAGTTGAGGTTATTCTAAACAATTCGGCACAAGGTAACACGGTTTTAACCTAGGTTAAGCTTCTACATGCAATTACATGAAGGTTTTGAATACAATCAGTAATAACATCATGCTACTTGTAACCGGGTCCATCGACTATTCCGTATCTCCAAACCCTATTTTAGATTTAGATGAGAACACATGACCATTCAATTTTCAACTTGAACGATCAAGTCTTCAATCATAAATAAGATATAAACAGTAGAACATAATCTATAAAAGACATCATTAACATTAAAACCAACCAGCCATATTAATTTACCTGTATGGGACTTAGGATTATATCCCCAACCAATAAAAGAAAATTACCTACTCACGAATTTACTAAAACCCATGGAAAATATACAAAAGAAGAGGACGAAGAAGAAGAAAGTGTCATGGTTATTCCCCTAAAAGGGAAAACCCTAATTCGCTCCAAAACTTTTTTTTCTTTTTGTTATGATGATCAAAAGATCCATAAAAAGATCTAAGAAGTATTATTTTATAGGAAACCAAATATACGAGCGCCCGTGCTTAAATCCCGATCATACTAGGTTTTGGAAACTCAAAATTAGCATGAAAACCCGTCAAAATACCTAAGAAGTATTATTTTCTCGAAGGCTGGACCCATCAAGAATTTTGGTTTTATCGATAGCTTGACCCATCAAGAAAATTATGAACTTCTTTTTCTCATTACTTCTCTATACGATGTCGGATAACCTCATTTTTTTCGTCGTTGGCTTCGTTTCTTCATTCTCTTCAATATCCCCTTAAAGAACTTTATTTTAACTTCTTTTATAGATGTAACCTAACAAAAAACATAATATACAAAAGTAATAATAATAAAAAATAATTTACATGAAATCTAACAAATAAGTGTAAGAAAACGATACTCAAAATATGTAAATTTTTTGCACTTATCAAATTCCCCCCACACTTGCCTTTTGCTAGTCCTCGAGCAAACTACGAATCTAAATTAACCTAACTTAACTAAAATATAACAAATCCCTTTCGTTGAAGATACGATTACACTTATCATGTGTAACAAGCCTTTAAACCCCTAGGTGTCCCTAGTGGACGAGTTATAGTCTCGTGAGGGTTTACAAGAGGTATACCCACAAAACCAAAATTCCAGCTTTCAAAAATTTTAGAGCTCATGCATCCAAAGAGCTATGAAGACATAAAGTTTATGCACACTAACAATAAGAAGTTAGAAACATAAAGAACATTATTCTCATGCTTAACCCTTGAGTTAGGAGAAAACCACCATACGAAAGAATCCAACCTTGAGAGCGATCGAATAAGCATTATGCCTCACCAATAGGGTTTTATGAAGTTGCACTCAAAAGACGCACTTTATGGTTCTCATGTGTGCAGACACGAATGAAGATAGAAATCCTACACACGTTGAATGGTGGGAAGGAAAAGTAACCTTCCGAATTATATGGAGATGTTATCTCATAGAAACGTGGGACAAAAAAGAACCGTTTTTTTGTTTTTCTGATGATCTCTAAGAAAGGAAATCAACCATTATATGAGGATTGGAATGCTACTTACCTTGTCACCCGATTCACAATTAGCGCCACTCTCACAACATCCAATAAAAACGTCTTCGGTCTTTGGTCTTCAACTATTGATGATGAATTCTTGAACTTCGTAGAACCTTGAAAATTGTAACTCTTTTCCTCAATTCTTTGTTGCTTGAAAACATTTTTTTTTTAATACTAAGAAAAATAGAATACAAACTGCAAAAATAAAAATAAGCAATAAAACTACTATAGTCGTGGGATAAGGACTTTACCACTTGATTCTTCACAACTTGTATTGTCTCGATATCATAAACTTTACTAACTCTCATCTTTTGATTTCTTTCACTTTTGTACATAAGTCTTCAACATGTATATATAATTCCGCTCTTTGTCTTGTTGTTTCACTTGAATATGGAATTTGCTATTTCTTGTATCGTTGCTTGTAAACCTTGAACGTCTTCAACTTTCCTTTGAATTTGTGATGCTCCACTTGTTGATGATAATGGTGTTTCTATAAACCTGTTGTTGTCGAGAAAGAATGGTGCTAACTGCAAACAAGATTACAAAAGATGTTGTAAGTTAGCAATTTTGATGGCACCCTCATGATTCAAGAAATAGCACTCAAGAGATCAAAAAGTAGTGCTGAAGTTGGTACGAAGTTGGGTAGCTCATCATTCTACCCGGAATTTGTGTATGATGACAAACACTCTAAAAGCATATTTTTTTAGACAGATACAAAGAATTGAAGGTCTGGCGCCTCGCTTGATGTAATGGGTAGTGTCCACTAATGATTGATCATCTCCATAATACTGTATTCTCTACGACGTTTTAAGTCCCTTTTTGTCAGCTTTATCCTCTCAATAACTAAGCAACCCGAGTATCATTCTCTATTACTTCTAAGTTCAATTATTTCGGTGAGAACTCCATATGTAAACTTAGCTAGAAGTATACTAAGTGACTCTATAATCTCTAAAAGTTAGAAGTTTTCATGCAAATATGTACAAAAAGTTTTAAAAAAAATTCTACCTACAAAGTGAATACTAAAACCTCTAAATGCTTAAACACTCCCCACACTTAAACTTTACATTGTCCTCGACGTAAATTGACTCGTCCAATGTAAAAGTCAAGATGTAAATTCCTAACATGATATACAAACTAATCAAAACTAAAACTAAAAATAAAAAGATAAAGATAGAAATACGAAACCATTAGGTTGCCTCATATTCAGCGCTTAGTTTAACGTCATCATCCTGACCTTCTGGTTATTGTCCATAAACCAACAATCTGAAAACCTGGGGATCCGCCCAGATAACAATATGTAATTCTAATAACAGCTTCACATAAATGTTAGCATATGATAGTACTAGTCTATTCTCATAAAGAAGTCACCCCCACACTTGGAAGTGTGTATAGAACATAGAGTCTAGGAACCTCAACAGGTTCAACTTGGGTAACCTGCACATTTTAGAATCAAGCATCTCTAATGATGGATATTTATAAGAAAAATAATCCGTTAAAACTTGAAGCACACAACTCCAATCCTAGGTGAGGTATTTTCTTTAAAGTTGGGTTAACAACTTTCTGAGAAATTACTTCGATTAGAGGGAGAGGATCGTTAAAATAGAATTATGCAATGGATTAGACAAATCTTTCACTATCTCATGTATTATAGGATCCTCATTGTTCTTAAAGAACTCCGATGAATTATTTACCTCTTGCGTATCGTGGTCCTCTATCAAACTTTTTAACCAATCTTCGTCAATTTCTGTCTCAACCAAAATCTCGGCATCAACGTCATCATTATATTCCTTGGCAAGCTCAATTGGGTCTTCCAAGATATTAGTCAATCTAGCCTCATTCTCAAATATTTCATCATCTTCAATATCAGACTCTTCATCAAAAACTTCATCGACCTCATATTCTCCATTAACAAAACATTGTTTGAATTCCATAGTATGGTACTACTAATTTCTTAGATAATTTCTTATGGTGCTCCATTATCTTCCAGTTGATATAATTTTTTTTGAGAGTTTTCTTATGTTTACACGTTTTCCACCATTACTTACAATAGGATCACTAAACGACGACTTTTCCCGTTGAATGGGTGAATGATCGTAAATACGACCATGAGTCGGGTAAGGTATACTATTGTAAAATTTGGTCGGTGCAACATTCTCTATATTAAGTGTTGGATCAATCCGGTCTAATCTCTGTTGCATGTCCTTTAATTGATCTAAAATCTGCATACAACTCTATTGAGTGTGAGCCAATTAGAAGTATAATTGTCCCACCTTCTTTGTGGTTGTTGCCCCATAAGGTTGTTGGTATGTATGAGAATAACCAAAAGATTCCGTAGGGTGTTGATCAAAACCAAAGGATTGTTTCTTATTGTATCCCATTGTCGGTTGGAAGTTATTGAAAGATGTAAATTATAACTAAACTGATTACCACCATAATTTGCCTGATCTTGTGCATCATACATGTTATTTCCGTAAGAGAACATGATGACACACAATGACTAAGAAAAAAAATCTGACTAAAAATCTAAAAAGAAAGATACAAGTGATGTATACAACCTGTTTTCATAATCTACCTCCCGTTTTTGACGGTTGACGAATTCAACCAACGAGTTGTTTCCACCACGAAAACCTAAAAACCTGAAAAACACTAAGGGAAAACATAAAATAGAACAAAAAGGAAATCTCAAACAAAAACAATTGCCAACTGCCCCTCGGCAGCGACGCCAAAATTTGATGAGTGTCATACGTGCAACAAATTAATTCAGATATTTCTCAGTAATACTAATAAATAGTATAGCTGTAGTAAGGAACATTCCCACGAGGAGCTATGTAATTGTTATTTTTTTTCAACTTACTATATAACCAAGGGGGATTTGTAGTGAATTAAACTAAAGTAAACAAAACTAATAAAATAAAAACAAAATAAATAAAGATTATTAGAGGATAGAAAATACTAATTAGAGGTTTCATCTTCCATCACCAAACAAGATCGTCAATCGATTCGAGTTAACGTTCAATCCTTCTCATATCAATAATCCTAGAGCATCCTATCGCAGGTTTACTCTGGCAAAACTCTTTGTATCATCAAATGCGCAAGAGACACTCTTTAAATCCTTCCCAATGAATAACTTGAC
The DNA here is from genome assembly GCA_023531435.1 of Papaver californicum. Classification (NCBI taxonomy): domain Eukaryota; kingdom Viridiplantae; phylum Streptophyta; class Magnoliopsida; order Ranunculales; family Papaveraceae; genus Papaver; species Papaver californicum. The sequence continues at coordinate 2,113,702 of JAJJMC010011514.1, forward strand.
GCAATAGCCACACAAGTTTAACCCAATGAAAGCAATGGTCTTCGTGAGTTGAGGTTATTCTAAGCAATCCGGCGTAAGAGCCACATGGATTTAACCTAAGTTAAGCTTCTACATGCAATTACATGAAGGTTTTGAATACAATCAGTAATAACATCATGCTACTTGTAACCGGGTCAATCGACTATTCTGTATCTCCAAACCCTAGTTTAGATTTAGATGAGAACACATGAACATTCAATTTTCAACCTGAACGAGCAAGTCTTCAATCATAAATAAGATATAAACTGTAGAACATAATCGGTAAAAGATATCATTAACATTAAAACAAACCAGCCAGATTGATTTACCTTTCTGGGACTTAGGATTGCATCCCCAACAAATAAAATAAAATTACCTACTCATGAATTTACTAAAACCCATGGAAAATATACAAAAGAAGAGGGAGAAGAAGAAGAAAGTGTCATGGTTATTCCCCTAAAGGGGAAAACCCTAATTCGCTCCAAAACTCATTTTTCTTTTTGTTGTAGATGATATGATGATCAAAAGATCCATAAAAGGATCTAAAAGTCTTCTTATATAGGAAACCAAGTATAGGAGTGCCCATGCTCAAATCCCGGTCATACTAGGTTTTGGAAACTCAAAAATAGCATAAAACCCTCCGAAAATTTTGCTTTTCTCGATAGCTTGTCCCTCTGAGAATTTTGATTTTCCCGACGGCTTGATCCATGGAGAACTTTATTTCTCCCTGAGTTTTCTTTTTTCGATGGATTGACCCATCGAGAAAATTTTGGAACTTGTTTTTCTCATTACTTCTCCATAAGATATCGGAATGACCTCATTCTTTCGACCTTGGCTTCGTTTCTTCATTTTTCTTCAATATGGTAACAAGAAATCCTGGGGTTGGATGAGTTCCACTTGGTATTTAGCATTTTTCCCTTTAAAGAACTCTATTTTCACTTCTTTTAGTGATGTAACCTAACAAAAGACATAATATACAAAAGTAATAATAATAATAAAAACTAATTTACATGAAATCTAACAAACAAGTGTATGAAAACGATACTCAAAATATGTAAATTATGCACTTATCAAATTCCCACACATTTTCCTTTTGCTAGTCCTCGAGCAAACTACGAATCTAAACTAACCTAACTAAACTAAAATACAACAACTCTCTTTCGTTGAGGATACGGTTACACTTAGAATGTGTAACAAACCTTTAAAACCGTAGGTATCCCTAGTGGATGAGTTATAGTCTCGTGAGGGTTTACAAGAGGTATAACCACAAAACCTAAATTCCAACTTTCAAAAATTCCAGAGCACATGCGTCCAAAGAGCTACGAAAATATAATATATGAATTCTTTTCCAATCGCTAATATATGAATTCCAGAGCATATGCATCAACAAATATTGTAATCGCTAATATATGAATTCTTTTCCTCCAAATAACCTAATGCTTTATCGCTAAGAGATTCAACTTGAAGAAAGCTTTAAATTATATGAGATGGGTTACTCATAAGCAATACAACACAATCGTGTCATATTCAACGAGGCCAAGTTTTACTTGTGACTTCCTTCACGATTCGCACCGCTAGTGATAAAAAATTACTACTAGTTATTAAGGTTCTTGATAAAATTACTATCCAAGACTCCTAATTAGATATATAAAAATTATTAAGATATTTAATTCACGACTTAAACATGCAAAATAACCAATCATATTATATGAACACAATCAAATAATTGTTATACGTAGTAAAACTTGAATGATATGCAAGAGAGTGAATAATGAAACTAATGCATTAATTTAATAACATGTTCATAAATTTAGGTTACATCCTTAACCAATAAGAAAGTTTTAGCTCATCAAGGATTTCTTAAAATCCATGAGAAAATAATAAGTAGAAAAGTAAAGCAAAGCCTAGGTTGTAGAAAATCTCCAACTCCAAAGCTCCCCGTTGTTCTCACCTTTAAAAAGATATATGATATGACGTCTAATAGAAGTGAAAACTATCTCATAAATAGATATGCCAAAAAATAGAAGTGTTCGTGCTCAAATCTCGATCGAAATAGGTCGCTAGAACTCGCTCAAACTAGCCAAAGGCGTCAAAATAAACTTACACAGCAAATGGGCCACATACAGATTAAAAGGCTCATCCCAAATTCAAAATCAGCTTTAGTAGGATGTCAGTTATGCAAAAATGACAGGCACACTCTTTCCCTCAATAACTCAGGTTGTTGTGGAATCAATTCTTTCTGAGTTTTTCGTTTCTTCCCTAACTCAGGTTTTTATATGTTCTGAATGACTCAATGACAGGCACACTCTTTCCCTCAATAACTCAGGTTTTTATATGTTCTGAATTTTCTATTTCTTGCCTCGACGACTCTCGTCATCGCGGTCAATATTTTTATCTGATTTTTCAAAACTCGACAAAACCAACTCCTATATCTTCTTATATTATTCCAACGAGAAAATCTTTTTCCCTGTTTTTATGTTACTCGAAGTTTGTTTCCCTATTTTTATATAATTCAACCATATTATCTCGAACCGAAATTAAACCTCTTCTCCTCCATTCCCTCGAGCTATCACTGCAATCAATATAATCCATCATTCGATCCATGTTTTAACCAACAGCAAACCACCACAGATTCCTTCATTGCCTATCACTATAAATATTTTTCTGTTATATGACTGTTAATTGACTGCCAGAATCTTATTTATGCTAACTCTAGCTCATCCAACAGTCTGTATCGCCATCAATCAAATACCGCCATTAATAGCAGTAACTAAACTTCATCTTCATCCATCATTCCTCTTCAATTCAGACTATGACCCAAGGTTTGTTTCCTTGTCAGCTTCGCAAATATATCCTCACCCTTCTTAATCAATCATCGATCATCAAAAACCATCACCACAACTACCATTGCTTCAACACCAAGAGTAACTCAACTACCAACACTTGAGCCATCTTCCATCAACAAACTCGAGCTCAACGAATCCTAATTTTCCATTTGAAGTTGGGAGAAGATGATGGTTACCCCAAGTAAAATTGTTGGCACCTTTAGCACTATTTCAATAAATGGTGGTCCCTAGTAAATCATCTGGTGCCTTTAACAATTTTATTTTAAAACTCGTTTAACTGTCAGTTACGTGAAATCGATAAATTTAAATTCTCTTTTTCCCCGTGACTTCTTCATACGAAGTCGAAATGACTTCACACTTTCGCTATTGGTTTCTCTTTTCGAGATGGTTGGATTTGACTGAGTACCAGTTGGTCTTTGGCCATTCTTCCTTTATGACACTCCATTTCCACTTTTTTTAGAGATGTAATTAACCTAGTAAAATAAATAAATTAAAAATTAATAATAATAAAAGGTAATCACACAAAAAATCTAGTAAATAAGTTTAAGAAAATGATACTTAAAATATGTAAATCATGCAATTATCAAATTCTCCCACACTTTTCTTTTGTTAGTCCTCGAACAAACTAAAAATCCTAAACTAATATAACTAACTTTCAGAGGAATAATGGTTACACTTAGCATGCGCAACAAGCCTTTAAACCCCTCGGTGTCCCTAGTGAACTAGTTACAGTCTTGTGATGGTTTACAAGAGGTACACCCACAAAAAAAATACTACAACTTTCAAATACTCCAAAGAACACGCATCCAAAGAGCTAAGAAGACATAAAGTTTCTGCACACTAATAATAGAAAGTTAAAAGTATCAAAGAAACATTATTGTCATGCTTAATCACCGAGTAGGAAATAACCAACACAATAATGAAACAATCCAGCTTCAAGAGTGATCGAATAAGCATTTCGCCTAGACTTTTGTCTCACCAATAGGATTTTATGATACTGGCACTCGTGAGACGATAAAAATGGGTCTCACATGTGTGCAAGCAGGAACACACGTTGAATGGTGACGTTGAACACTTTTCCTTCTAATATTATTTTGAAAAAATATTCTTTATATAAATTTTTGATGATCTCTAAGAAAGAAAATCAAACCATATGCGAGGATGCTGATGCTCACTCACCTTGTCATCCAATCTACAATCAACACTACTCTCCAGCATCCAAAAGAACAACTTCGTCTTCGGCTTCAACTGTTGATGATGAACACTTGAACTTCGTGGAACTTTAAAAAATTGTAACTATTTTGCTCAATTTCTTGTTGCCTTAAACTTCTTTATAAATTTTTTCTTCCCCATGGTCTTATTGAATGAATAAAAAAAGAAATATACACTAAAGCAATATAAAATATTTCATTTTCTCGTTATCTTCGAGATGGTGAGAAGAAATTCTGGATTTGACTGGTCTTTGGCCCTTCTTCCTTTGTAACACTCCATTCCCACTTCTTTTTAGAGATGTAACCTAATAAAATACATAAAATATAAAATTAATAATAATACAAGGTAATTCACACAAAATCTAGCAAATAAGTATGAAAATGGCACTTAAAATATGTAAATTATGCACTTATCATCACATGACTTCTATAATCATCATGTTGCATTAAATGATGAGTAGACTGCCTTCATGTATCCGACATTTCTGATGTAAGACATGTCTCATCTAGAAAGCTAACCCCATCTATGACCTTCCACCGTGGCTGCCTCGTGATGAGATAACTGAATGGTGGCATTATCCAGTGCGTTCCGTATATCATGTACTTCTTAGGAATAATCTAACTTTGGTGTGTATGAGCTTTGTAATCACACCACATGTATGGCAGGTTATTTTGTAGTCACAATTACTCATGTTCAAATCTCTCCTATTATATTTTGTCTAAATTTATAATATAAAGGACATCATTTTTGTTTGGTGTAACCAAAAAAATTTCGGTGGTACCTGATAAAACTAAAATACCATTCCGTTTTTTTTTACCTGACTGAAACTGGCATAATTTGTAACAAAGTCGAGGAAAAATCGATTATACACTGAACACCCGCATACCCATCCATGTTTTCTTTTTCCCTTATTAGTTCGTCTTATATTTTAGAAAAACTAGGAGCAAATATAATACTTCTCCATGTTTTTTCTTTCGGAAGAAAAACAATGTAGAAATATCTGAGAAACCCAAGTTTAATTCCTTTCTCTTCCGTAAACTCATCATTAAAATTGTATATATTTGTAGCCCAAAATATTAGATCAAAGGTTAAAAATAGTAGTCTTAGATTGGATTTATTTACATTTTCACTTGGACTAAATTAACCTTTATCCATTTTGTATTATTAACAAGAAAAATTCTAAATATAATTTCATTAATAATCGGTCATTAGTCATGGATGTTTTTTTCGGGCTTTATTTGAGTGTGAAAAAAAAATATTTGCCAAATTAATTTGTCCATAAATTTGTTACGATTACTGCCGAAGGTTACGGAGAATATTCTTTTTTTCTTCCTTAAAAACTTATCTTGTTAGGGCCGCATCCGAAAGCCCTAGTATATGACTTTTGAGAGAAAATAGAGGCAAAGATGCCGGTGATGGAGATTCTGCAGATGTTCATACACTAGTACAAATATGGGCTTTGGTGACAGTTCAAATTTCAGAACCATGACAGTTGACGATTTAACTGTTAAAAAAGAATTTGCTATGAGATATAGGTAACAGTTTCTTACAAAAACTCACATCAATAGTGCTGAAAAATCGTGACAGTTTTTCAACTATTACTAAATTATTATGCAATGACAGTTTTTGTAAAAAAATGTTACTGTACGTGGATGTATAGTAACAGTTATAAACTGTTACAATTCTTAAGCTACTGTAACCGTTCAGTATAAAAACTGTAATCTAAGTGTAAGCTTATAGATGACAGTTCTTTTAATTACCGTCATTTCCATTATAGTGACAGTTCTGATTCAACACTGCTACTATTCTACCCAAAGCATTCTGAAACGCACGATTGTGATTAGTTTGAGTCCCTAGTTAGTTAGTCATTATCTACTAATAGTACGTGGTCTGTTTTGTTGGTGGGTCTTTTTCGACATCTTCGCCTCTTTATTTTGTTGAAAACCCTAAAATATGAAGCTTAAACAATACCATCACCATCTCTCTATTTCGATTAAATGATAAACCTAATCTCTTTCAGAAATATTACCCATGTACAAGTAAATATCATATCTCTTTTTCATGTTTTTTTCTCTTGGAAAAATCTGAGATCTCATCTTTTATTTCAATCTAGGGTTTCATCCTTTGCTTCAATTCTTATTTCTTGATCACTCACTCTTTATCTCACTTGCTCTGAAATTTTTTAATTTCATTCTCGTGTACAGAAATCCGAGCTTTAAAGCTCTCTATCAATCTCCATCAGAAAACCACATGAGTCTCACAGATTTCTTCTCTTAGGAAAAATTATGGTTCTCAATTACTTGATTTGGTTCGTGATGGTGGTCACGAAGATTCTAAATATCTGATTTCTTACAAGGTACAAGTTTTCGTTTTTTTTAGTGAAATCCCTTGTTTATGATTTGGGTTCTTCTTTTTCTATTTAAGTTTGTTTTTCTGATTTATATTTTTACTAGTGAAGTGACACACGACCCGTGGTTCTTTATCAGGAGCTCCTTATTTTGAATCCAGTTGCCACTTATTATTTTTTCAAGTTTCTCATTCCACTGATAATTTGATATTGGAGTTTCTGCAAGTTGAATGATACCTGGTTAGACAGACTTTTATGTTATGTTGGTAATACTGAACCAAATAAAATTGTGTACTATAAGGACTGCTACCTGAGTGGAAATTATTGAGACATCTTTGTACACAATATTCTGTGTGAAAATTGTTGGTTGTTTATCACTTTACTTTATCATGCATAATCTTCAATCCTTCACTTGATGTCGTTCTTGAAACTGCCAGTATAACTGTCCATGAGTAAAAACAGGTGTAGATTCCCATATTCTGTATGGTTTGACCTTGGCTCTTGTTGATTGGCATAGCAAAGCATACTTTAACTGGAAATGCCTTCTTCTTAATACGAAACATAAGTTTGCGTCAGTGACAAACATTATCATCCTTGGGAAGTACGCCCGCTATCCTATATGGTTCCATGTTACGAGTTCATTAACTCTATTACCAATTTGCTTCACAATAACCATGTTCTGTTGCATAGACCCATGCTCTAATTTATGTTCCATAGTAGCATAATTGGAACTCCAATTTTAAGTCGTAAATGATGGTTTGGTATTTCTAGAAATTGCAGTGGATTCAGAAATTCGGTTGGATTCAGAATATCTTGATCTTGAATGGATCCTGTCATCGGGCTAATGTTGTTTGAACTCAAGGAAGTATGTGTTTCTCCGGGAACAGTTGAAACAATGTATTGCTAATTCCGTTTACACCTTTCACTTATGTATGATTAGGTATTCAATGCACACAATTTGTTTCACGCAGTCCGTATTTAGTATGATTACGTAATCATCAGGTATTTTGATCCAAGATGGCACTTCCATATTTAAACAGCTGGTGCTCATCACCCGGAATAGCTAACAGATCTATGTCTTATATATACTTGTTCTCCGAAATCACTACCGCCACCTGCAACGTAACCTTTTCCATGCTCACCAGCATACCCTCCATTAAACAAAATGATGAGTAATTTGCCTTTCATTTTTAAAGTTCCAGATCTCAGGCTTAATTTATAATTTGTGACTATTAACTGATTCCGAAAAGTTTGTAGTACTACTCACTGTCTCGTGTTATTTTCTGAATTTTGTTGAATCAATTCTGAACAGACAGGAGGCTCGTTTCATTTGGAACCGAGAATGAGTGAAGCCACCTATTTTGAGATGGCAACCATGAGGTTGGTTGCAGCGTACTTTTTTCAAGTCCTGAATTTGAAACTAATTAATTGTGTCAAATTCAACGCGAGTTCGATTATCCCGTGGATCTTATTCTCAGTGCTGCAATGTGTTTAGTATGGTATAAATGCAAAAGCATTGGAAAGAAAGCAATAAACACAACTGAAGCTTCGACATTTGTGCCTCTATATGTTAAAAATATTACAACAAATGTTTTGACATCCCTGAGTTTTTCTTTCAGCGACTGTGCTCTGGTAATCTTTGTTTCTTCCTTAAGGGATTTTAGTTAGTTCAACATGTCTCATATTCCTTACATTACTACTCTCAGTAGTGGAATTTTTCAGTGCCTTTAGGAATCATTACTGTTTTTTACTTTTAGATTCCTTGAGACTTTAACAAATGGGTTTGGAAGGAACTGTGCCAGATTGATTATGTGGATTTAGTGATCAATTGTTAGTATTAAGCTTCTTGTCTTGGTAATAATGATAACATGCATGGATATTTTAGGTATTTGGCGTGCATGCAAACTATACAGAAAGAGCAAGCAAAGAAAGACCTACAAGTGGACATGGTTGTAGTTCGTTATAAAAATCATTATGGTCTGGTATTTCGAATTTCAGAAGTAATTTACATACGTGGGGGTGTCGAACCTCATCACATCTAGCTAGATAGCAATTGTTTGAGCAATCCCTTATAAACATCAACTTTCTAGGATAAGGAGAGTGATCAGGTGTTCTGACATTGGAATAGATGGGCCCTCATAAGAATAAGGTATCCTTGTTAACTAGCTTCTTTGGATAATTGGTATGTTGAAGTTATCTCGAAGCTTTATTTGTTAAAAATCGTGCGGGATGTTTATTTATACTGGAAACACAAATCTCATAAGATCTTAAGTATTACATACATTATATGCTTGTTGTCTGTAAATCTTGTTCATTGCATCTGTCCATTTCCATTTCCCTTTCCAGGTCTTTGAGGGAGACACTAGGTACCTTACAGCCATAATGGAATCATCAGATGGACTTTATGCTGCTGCAGCTAGTCTGGGAATAGGTTTACAGTTATTCTGTTCATATTCACCTGAGCTAATTGATGAAATAGTTATGAGCTAAGATTATATCCTGAGGTTAAATAAAGGTCAATATCCAAAAATGTCTGATACAGAAATCCTTGCAGAATCATTTCTTACCAGGTTTTCTTGTATTCATCCTCTCTCAGCTCATACGATACTTTCTTCTGGAGGCATTCTTGTTGAGTTTCTCGAATGCTCATCTGACCACAGAATTCGGGCGATTGAGAAGTTTCACGTTCCAGACCAAAGTGTTTTGACATTTATTAAGAAAAGAAAAGAAAGGGAATGTGTTGTTATCTTGTTCTATGTGTATTATCATGACATGAACTAGGTTTCAACATATAACTCTTAATCTTGTTGATCAACTTGATGCCTTGGTGGACATTCTATTATTCAAGTTTATTGGCATCAACTTGGTATTATATTCTATTATATATGTTTGTTATCACAGGTTTAAGTGGATGTTTTCTGAGATTTTTTATGGATCAATCCACACGGAAATATTTAGGGATTCACTGTTGAGGGCAATCTGTGACATCAATGTAACATTTTCTGAGGCAAGTGTTACTTGGTTGTTTACTTGTACTTCCTTATGTGGCTTCACGTTTGCTACTTCTCGTATATTACCTTGATTTTCACGTTTTCTGCTACACTGCTTTAGAATTTTGTTAACCCAACAGTTCTTTTATGAGAGTCCACACAAAACTTGGGTGGAAAGATGACTGGTTTCGTTTTTTGGTGACATTACATACACTTTATCGAAGTTGTAAATTAAGGAGGAGAAGGCGCACTTGTTCTATATTTTATAAGAAAGGATAGCAACAATAAACATATCAATAACGATGAGCTGAAGCACTTTGTTGTGAAAGAGCGGACAACAGACCATCATCCAAATAGGGATGATGAAAGGTCCAGAACTGAAGCTGCTAGCGGTTATATTGTTGAGTGGAACGGTGTTTATAGAGTCAATAGTGAGCTAACAAAAATTGACGAAACCATGCAAAGGTCAATTAGATTTCTTTTTCCATACTAATTTTAGTCTCATTAAATATCTTCTTATTTACTTGAACTTATTATTGTCATACCGGGTTATGGAAGAATGCCTAAAAAAAGACATTCAAATGGTGTTCTACTTCGTTTGGTTCGCCATATAAGTAAGTGCAGTAACTTGATTGTGATAATAAATTGCGTAATTATTAAATTAAACATTATTAACTCATATGTATATTACCTGAATATTTAGCATATCCAGCAACAAAAAAAACAATTGGGAATCTGGATTTCATGTCATTCAATTCATGAAAGAAATTATTGAAAGGGAAGCTTAATTGAATAGTACAGCAATGGTAAGTACACTTTTGGAGTTTTCTTGTTTTCCTTCAGATTTTCACCTTCTTCATTAGTTTTTGTTGATTTTAGAACTTTTATGTGTTTGTTGAAGGCTTATATTAATTTTTTTTTCTCAAAGTTGTGAGTGAGTAGTTTTGGTGGTGAGTGAGTGGTGCTATATATTGAGTTAGTGTTTAGTTTAAACTTAAGCTGATTTTTTAAAGTTCAAGGTTTGTGTTATTAGGTGGTAGTATTGATGCTGGTCTTAGTTTGTGTGTAATGAGATTCAGAGTTAGCTGTATCTATCTTCAGTTTTGAGCTTGAGTTGATTATGTAAGTATTTTTTGACTTGAACCATTAGCCCTGTAATGGTCTCACAAAAGAAGGTACAGGTTGTATAAGTTCATTGGCATAATGGTTTTCGTTGTCAGGTTGTATAGTTTACTACTATCATAAAATTTGGAAAAAGAAAGGGAGAACCCAATTTTCTTGGTGGGCATTGCATATATGAAAAAAAAAATTGAGCAGTTTTTCTGCTCTTGTTTACTTTTTCACACAAGTTTGGTTTTCTTTTTTGATCTAATAAAAGGTTTTGTGTTTTTCTTTTAGAAAAATAATAATGGTAATTATTTTGTACTCTTTTGTACAGGAAGCCTGAGTAGAATGAAGGAGAGATCATGGAATTACGAAGAGAATGGATAAACGTGTGACTGTTGGTGATATCGCAGGAGTGTTGGCCCAGAAATCGAAAACGAAACATAAATAGCATAGACTACGATCAACTTAACAAAAAATGGATATAGTTTCCAATTTCATTGTTAATTTCTTTTTAGTCAGTACAAAGGATACTTTTATACAAAGTCTATTGTACATTAACTTGTGTCTAACTTATTTGGTCCGGGATTTCTATGTTTGTATTATAATACTTATTAAATCAATTTAAGCACTAATTTGATTTCTATAATTATTGTTATTTGATACTAATTATCTCACTGAGCATATCACCAAATATGACATTAACGCCTACAAATATGTAGATGACATTTTAACAAATATTGTGTTATATATTATGACGTACGATAACAGTTTTATCTAGAAAAGTTTCCTACTATGACAGTTTTGTGAAAGGAACTGTTACCTCTATAAGAAATTGAGTCCTTGGTGACAGTTTTATTTAGAAAATGTCATTGTAACTTGTCAACAATGACAGGTTGTGAAGAAACTGTTACATTATTATAAAAAATTGAATTTCTGGTGACAAATCTATTTAGAAAATGTTATTATAAGTTGTCAACAATGACAGGTTTATGAATAAACTCTTACCATACAACTATGATTCTGTAACAGTTTTTTATTAGACCTTTTGTAACAGAGGCTTTGGTGACACTGCATATATTATCTAAAACTGTTACATATATATTTTGGTGACAGTTTTTAACCGTCACCTAAGCCCATTTTTATACTAGTGATAGCCCAACAATCAATACAGCTTCACCTTCATGTCTCCACCACACTAGCTCTTCCTTCAAATAGTGGTTAGAAGTCGGACGTATCTAATCTTGGATTCTTTTGAAAACCATGGAAACCGATTCCACAACCTGCATTGAGGTACTTCGGGTATGACGGGCAAAAAGCAATGAGCAATTTGCATCAAGGAAGTAATTGGGGACATGTCAATATTTCATGTTTGAATATAATAAAACCTTGTATTACCTTTTCTTAGTCATTGTTAAACCAATCTTTGAAATATAAAATTAATTTGTATTACCTCTTCAACCAATTGATTTAGAGTATAAAACTAATACGTTTCTCTTTTTTGTTATTCCTTCTATTTTGAACTTTAACGTTCTCACACAACCATGTTCCATGCGAAAACTTCATTTTTCACCTTTTCTTTTAATATAAACAATTAATTTGTTACTTTTTCTTATGTGAAAATTTCGTTTTTTATTCGGGTTTTGGGTGAGAAGTTGAGTTTTCACATGTATTTTAAAATGAAAATTTATGTTTTCACTTTTTTTATGGTGAAAAATTGTGCTTGAACCTTGACTTAGCCCTTATATGTAAGAATACACTTATTTTCTATTTTTCACCTAGATAGAGAAAAAAATTCACGGTGACAAAAAACAAAAGAGATAAGGGATTGGATTTGGTCGTGATATCATATGAAGTAGTTTTAGGAAAAACGGTTTATATGAACTTTATTCATTTACTGTTTTATTAATTAAAAATTTGTAATTAATTTGTAATTTGAGTAAAAAGTTAATTTTGTAATCAATTTTAACTATTACTAATTTTGAATTTTTTATATATATTATCTTATTGATGGATTTCTAATACAAAAAAAAATATTTGGACTAGAAAAAAGTTCCCCCAAAAACAATTATCTTCGATCTTTTCTCATTCCTTTCTTCTCCATCGGTATCTCTAATTTCTTCATCTTTATGTTCATCCATTTGTACTTTCTAATTTCTTCATCTCAATTTAGAGTATATGGTTTTGATTTAATTGAATATTCAATCATCATCCAACCTGTAACCTTAAATTTATGAATTTGGTGAATTGATTGAAACACTTCAACATTGGTTCACAAATTACTTCCAGATTGGTTCATACAGGACTTCTAGATTGGTTTGATTATTAAACTCGTCTTCTTTTGTTTGCTTTCTGGTTTTATTATTAAGTTATGCCATCTTGGTACCCATTCTGAATTTGATGCAAACCATATAGCTTGCTTTTCAAACACATGGATCAATAACTACATTCAAGAAAGTAATTTTTTCTTCAAAGTATTAAATTAGAAATTTGAGTTTGGTTTGGATGTTTTTTTTATCTAGCGGTAACAAGCAATTGACAACATTTCATTTGAGTTAGTTATTAGAGCAGTTTTGGTTTAGTTCAACCGACTTTTGGTTTGTTATTAATACATGAATGATGGAATTGGTTTTGTTACTGGCAATAACAACATCTAAGTGAGCTAAGAATGAATAAGAATTTAGAGTACTAAGTTTTGGAATTTCAAACGTGGTATTCCAGTTTCAACTGCTTAATTTACTGAACTAAACGCTCTTTCAGTATGTTTAGATCGGAACTCATGACTACTCTCACAGGACACGCCTTTCATAGTGGCATTTACTTAACTCTTCAAATTATCGTTTGATCACAAATCTTCCAGTTTCTCGACTTCAGACTTCAGACTTCATCAACCATTGCTTAGGCTTGTAAGTGTTTGGGTGGGATTGGGGTTTAAGGAAATGATTGTTGAAATATTGATGTTTCAGGTGTTTTGATAATTAAGTAAGGGGGTGGCTGAAACTAGACAACTTGGGGTATGGTCACATATTGTCTCGGAAAGATGACGAGAAACCAATTGTTGCAGTGGTAATGGTGATCCTGTTGCAGAAATACAACTGGAAAACACAAAATTAGTTGTACCGATATTCTTATGCATCCTGTTTCGCTTACCCACATTCTTATGCATGCTGGAAAGCTTAAGCAGGGGGTAAGTTGCCATTAATATATGATCTGTCTAACATTTGGTTGAATGTTAAATTTCAACCGCCTTAAAGTGCTCAACATTCATTATTTACAAACTTGAACATTTAGCATTGTGAAAAAATGGTATCGTTTAAATATTCATGAACATTCTCGGCTACTGTCCCCGTATGATCCACAAAAGGAAAACTCTACATCTCTATGGTTTCAGACTGAACTTTCTGTTAAAGTCTACGGGTATTCAACTCAAAATCAATTAGCAATAAGTTGAATGACCCTTTCATATTATATTTAGCAACGTGGGACTATTATCCTTCACATGTCCCCTCACGTGTAGAGCACTTTCTGTGGGCCTCTAACACGTGGACCATTGTATGTACAGGTAGCCGTTGGGCTTACTATCGTACGGGTCTGGCTCTGATACCATGTTAAAGTCTGTGGGCATCCAACTCAAAACCAATTGACAATGAGTGGAGTGGCTCTTCCATATTATATTTTAAGTTTATTATAGGGATATTAGCAATGTGGGACTATTATCCTTCACACGCCCCCTCACGTGTAGGGCACTCTCTGTGGGCCTCTAACACCTGAACATTATATGTACGGGTAGCCGTTGGACTTACTCTCGTACGAATCTGGCTCTGATACCATGTTGAATTCTGCGGGCATCCAACTCAAAACCAATTGGCAATGAGTGGAGTGGCCCTTTCATATTATATTTTAAGTTCATTATAGGGATATTAGCAATGTAGGACTATTATCCTTCACATGCCCCCTCACGTGTAGGGCACTCTCTGT
>JAJJMC010011514.1:2128296-2146733 GCA_023531435.1 Papaver californicum
CCCCCCCCCCCCCCCCCCCCCCCTCGTTTTTTTTTTTAATTTGCTTAATATTTTTCTTGTTATCATTAATGAATCGATAAGGTCTATAAATAGCCGTTGGGCTTACTCTCGTACGAATCTGACTCTGATACCATGTTAAAGTCTACGGACATCCAACTCAAAACCAATTGGCAATGAGTGGAGTGGTCCTTTCATATTATATTTTAAGTTTATTATGGAGATATTAGCAATCTAGGACTATTATCCTCCACTCTTTCTGTCACTGAATGTGAGGTAATAGTCTGATGAGAGAGTTTTTTTTTTTTTTTGAATCATAAAAGTTAACATATACTATTGAACTTCATTCTGTATTGCATCCTTACATAATTAAATCGTCACGAAGGTATACCAACGAGCAGATGTGCAACCGCCACCAACAGCAACCCCACCGCCACCACAAGATTTACACCAGTTAAAACTACAATTTCTTACAATAATGTCGTGTTATTATGGCACGGGTATCCACTAGTACCACTATAATATGCGGATCCTATCGTGGAACATTCAGACTATTGACCCGACTTTCACTAAAAGCTTCCTAAACCATTTTCAGGCTGAACATAATCCAGATATCATCTTTTTATTTTTTCAAGGAAACAAAAGCACTTTTTAACAATATGGATTTACTGTTCCAGAAAATAGGTTGCTCCAAAAGATTTACCATAGCATTGTACTATAATATTCACCTAAATCTTAGCAGTTGTGTCTTCTATGTCTGTCAATATAATCTAACAAAATAAACCTAGGGTTTTGAGGGCTACCAAAAACGAATTTAGGACGACTTATTTTATACACATCCAATAATAAAAAATAAGGGGTGTCTCAAAATGGTAAAAATACTAAGTTACCTTTACTAGTTTAATTTACTTTTTTACCATTTAGATATTAAACTATTTTTTATTTAATATTTTTATAATATTTTTATTTAATAATTAGTTAAATTAGTTAAATTATAATAATTAATTAATTTTTTTTAAAAAAATAATTTTTTTCAATTTTTTTTTAAATAAACTTTTTTTCAATTTTTTTACTTTTTTTTAATAAATTTTTATTTAAAAATAAATTAATTTTTTGTTAAAAAAACTAAAATAAATAATCTGTAGATAACTAATTTGACGAAACCACCGATTATGAAAGTAGAAAAAATCGAAAATTTCAAAGTTTGGTAAAATTTATTTTTGGACTACTTTCATAATCGGTAGATAACTATATTTCCAAACTACCGATTATGGTAGTAAAAAAATTCAAAATTTTTAAAGTTTGAGAAAATTTATTTCTGAGGCTACTTTTATAATCAGTAGATAACAAATTTGCCGAAATTAAAGATTATGAAAGTAGAAAAATTTAAAAATTTTAAAGTTTGGAAAAATTTATTTCTGGGGCTACTTTCATAATCGGTAGTAGGGATGCACATCGGGTCGGGTGGGTCGGGTTTGGCCCCACCCGCACCCGACCCGCCAGTTGGCGGGTGACTGAAGTATTCACCCGCACCCAACCCGACGTAGGTCGGGTCGGGTTGGGTATGACCCGCCATTTTGACGGGTCGGGTGCGGATGGGTACGGGTCACCGGCCGTGTGAAATAGTTAGGCTACACATTAAAATAAGGTAAAAAGGAAAGAATGTATTTAACAGTTAAAGGTTCACAAAATCAAAAACCTTCTTGGATTTTAAAATCTCTTTTAATCCATTGGAGAGCTTCTGGTTAAGAGCATTGTGATGCAGGGATGACCTAATGGCTTCCTCTAGGTCGAAGGGATTGTCAATGCATACAGCATTTGTAAGAGGTGTTCTCTCTGAGACTTCTGCGAGGTATTTGGTAAGCATATTTGCACCATAACCCCATCCAACCCCCATCAATGTATTTCCTGGTCTAGCACCATTGATAAACTGTACAGCCGTACGGATATCATCGCTGTCAGCAGCTGTAAATAACCTACATAAATGAAATGTTCATGAGTTCCTGCGGAAGACGACAGAATATTTGAATAAAATCCAACATAGTGAAACAAGTCTAACATTAGGTAGCTTAAACGGACCCCCAATAGTTTGAATATCTCTATATCAACAGGAGCACCCAACCAAATGCAAAAATACCCAATTCTCATTTATCAATTATCTCATTGCATTAAGATGACACTTTCACTTGTACTTGTGCAATTTCAATATCTAAAGTGAAGATAACAATACGGCTAGTTAGTGTACCCATAGCTTAGTACTAGTAGCAAGATAAGAACTAAGCATGCTATGCACATTATTCACAATACAATAAGGAATGAGCACAAGTGATTCTCTACTGCATACATACACAAAAACTGAAATAAACACAAATTTTCACCTAGGGGTAGTAAGTGGAGAACCAGCAGAACCTCTAGGTCACCCGCCCAGATATACACTATTTAGAAACAGAATGCAAAGTTCATTCTTTCAAAATCATCAAATCAAATGGCTTCAATTTCTTCTTCTCTGTGTTTTCAGTCACTCGGAAGAAGAATTCCACCCTGCAATTCCATACCCAATAACAACACTAAAGGTAACCCTTCCAATAGTTCCGTCCATAAATCAATCTCTTTTATATAAATTAACCAATCAAATTTCTATAAATTAGATTTTTCACTACCCAAATCAAGAATTTAAGTTTTTCATAACAAAATGATCAGGAATCAAACCAAATTCATGACTAGTAAACCATCTTCGTAAACACCCATCAATGATTCCGTCCATTATAAAATGATTGATACCCAGACAAAAAAAATTGATGCAGAAATATAAGATAAACTGATGATGAGTACCAAAAAACCATAACGACATATACACTCTGAATCAAAAAGTAAAAGAAACCCATATTAACAAATGAAAATTATCACTAAATCAGCAAAAAAACATATTAAAAGCGTGATTTTTAACATGGATAATGAACTTATGAATAGATATGTGCAATTTTTGAAAACCAAACCTAGAATTGATTGATACGAAGAAGAAGAATACCTTTGTTGTTGTTGTTGTTTAAGATTGTTTTTTTATAAGAAAGAAAAACCAGAAGAAGGAAGAGATGGAGGCGCTGCAGGCGCATAAAAATGTAGAGGATTTAGGTTAGGTCGAGAGAATCAAAGTACACGGAGAAGAGAGCTATTTTCATTTCCAATCGACGGCTCAGATTAAACAAAGCTATCTAATCCAAGGGCTAGGAAATTAGGATTTTTTTGGCGGGTTGGACGGGTGGGTCGGGTGAGAGAAGGTGTCACCCGCACCCGACCCGCCAGAAGATGGTAAAGGAAATTGTCACCCGACCCGTTTATCGGCGGATCGGGTCAAAACTGGCGGGTGCGGGTCGGGTGGCGGGTCTGGGTCGGGTTTGTGCAGCCCTAATCGGTAGATAAAAAATTTGCCGAAACTACCGATTATGAAAATATAAAAAAATTAAAATTTTAAAGTTTGGAAAAATTTATTTCTGGGGCTACTTCCATAATCGGTAGATAACTAATTTGCCGAAACTACCGATTATGAAAGTAGAAAAATTAGAAAATTTCAAAGTTTGGTAAAAAAAAAAATTGGGGCTACTTCATAATCGGTAGATAACTAATCTTCCGAAAATATCGATTATGGTAGTAGAAAAATCCAAAAAATTTAAAGTTTGAGAAAATTTATTTCTGGGGCTACTTTCATAATCGGTAGATAATTAATTTGCCGAAACTACCGATTATGAAAGTAGAAAAATTCAAAAATTTCAAAGTTTGGTAAAAAAAAACTTTGGGGCTACTTTCATAATCGGTAGATAACTAATTTTCCGAAACTATCGATTATGGTAGTAGAAAAATCCAAAAAATTTAAAGTTTGAGAAAATTTATTTCTGGGGTTACTTTCATAATCGGTAGATAACTAATTTGCCGAAACTACCGATTATGAAAGTAGAAAAAATTTAAAAATTCAAAGTTTAGTAAAAAAAAAAACTTTGGGGCTACTTTCATAATCGGTAGATACTAATTTTCCTAAACTACCGATTATGATAGTAGAAAAATTCAAAAATTTTAAAGTCTGGAAAAAATTATTTCTGGGCTACTTTCATAATCGGTAGATAACTAATTTGTCGAAACTACCGATTATGAAAGTAGAAAATTTCAAAGTTTGGTAAAAAAAAAAATTGGGGCTACTTTCATAATCGGTAGATAACTAATTTTCCAAAACTACCGATTATAATAGTAGAAAAATTCAAAAAATTTAGTTTGGAAAAATTTATTTCTGAACTACTTTCATAATCGGTAGATAACTAATTTCCCGAAACTACCAATTATGAAAGTAGAAAAATTCGAAATTTCAAAGTTTGGTAAAAAAAATATTTTGGGGCTACTTCATAATCGGTAGATAATTAATTTTCCAAAACTACCGATTATGGTAGTAGAAAAATTCCATTTGGGGCTTATCGAATAATCGGTAATAATCGAAATTTGTCAAAAACTACCGATTATACAATGATTTTAATAAAAAGTTGTAAAAAAAAAAAGAAAAAAAAATTGATTTTTTTTTAAAAAAAAATAATTACTTTTAAAGAAAATAAATAATTAATTATATTTTAACTAATATAACGACTAATATAATTAATTAACACTAATTAAACTAGATGGATAAGAGATTTTTAAAATTAATTTTCAAAATGTCCCTATTTTTTTTAATTATGTAGCCCCAAATTCTTTTTTTTTAGCCCTAAAAAATGCTAGGAAAGTAGTTGTAGTTTTATCCTTATTCCATATATATGGTGTAAATTGGTCGTGTCAACCTAGCACAATCCAACCCACTACAACACGTGAGTTATCCCAGCACGGTATAATATGGTAGCTTCATGTGTTTTGCTGGACCAAACTAATCGTCCCAGTGGTACATCACAGCACGTGGTACGGATTAACACGTATCACAGCACAACACGCTAAAAAAGCACATCATAACATGTATAAAACACTACAAAATACGGTATAATATGACACATTTTTTATATATTTTACAAAATAGTGTTTATTCTAACTAACTTTTGATATTTTATCTTCGTTATGTTGTGTTATTTATATAACAACACATGTCTTATCTAAATATCTGGAAAAATTCAAATTTGAAAAACATAAAATAAATATACCAGACACAGCACGGCATAACACGTCCTCAAACACGGCACAACACAACACATCTTAATCTCTGGCACGGCACATCACGACACATAGCACAGTCGGTTCGCCTTTAAATGAGTTGTTGGGCTGGGCCGGGCCGTTTTACACCACTGCGATTGATCACAATGACAAAGTTG
This sequence comes from Papaver californicum, assembly GCA_023531435.1. Classification (NCBI taxonomy): domain Eukaryota; kingdom Viridiplantae; phylum Streptophyta; class Magnoliopsida; order Ranunculales; family Papaveraceae; genus Papaver; species Papaver californicum. Next base: position 2,133,627 of record JAJJMC010011514.1, read on the forward strand.
AGCAGTGGACTCCCATATAACAAATCGCCAGTGCTAAATTTCATCCATGGATCCTTATTGGCGACGCAAATTTTATTATACTCCCTTTGAAAAAAAACAATACCTCCTCAATTCTGAACTCTTTCATTCACTCATATATCGAGTCTACAGGCTTAATGGATTTCCATTAGGGGAAATTAGGTTAAAGATCCACACATGGACTATCCGTAATATCAGGCCCCTAATTAAAATAAAATTAATCCCCGGACCCGAATTAATGTAGAAGTTAAAATGACATAATTGAAGTTGAATATTTATAGGCTTAAACTTCATTACTCTATGAAAACCTGCACAAAATTATAGATGGGAGAGAGAAAACGTAATCGAGAAAGAAATAGAAAATCGAGAAAAATAGAAGGTGACAAAAAAAAATCGATCACTCGAATCAATATCCTAAATTCATCAATCTTAGATCAAAAAACTAAAAATCCTGATCATATCTGGAATAAAACCTTAGATATAAAGATTTTGTGAAGAATATATTTCTTATTCCTGCCTCAATTGATTACAATAGGTGTGTTTATATACAAGATAAGGTAAACCTAATTTGCAACAAAGTAGGAAACAAAACTATATCAGGAAAATAATATATTCGGCGTATTCCTGACTTTATGCCGATATCCGCAATACTCCCCCTCAAGTTGGAGTGTGCAGATTACGAACACCCAACTTGCCAAGAAGATAATCAAATTGTTTCTGTCCAAGCACTTTAGTAAAGATATCAGCTAACTGGTCTCATGTACGAACATAATGAGTGGAAATAAGACCGTCAGTAATAGCATCCCGAATAAAGTGACAGTCCACTTATATGTGCTTAGTACGTTCATGAAAAACCGGGTTTGCAGAAATATGAAGCGCATCCTGACTGTCACAATAAAGTCGCATGGGAGAAGAATATGAAATACCGAAAGACTGTAACAATCCCTTTAACCATTTTAGTTCACAAGTCGCTGCAGCCATGGATCGATACTCGGCTTCCGCAGATGAACGAGATACAGTCAATTGTTTCTTAGTTTTCCACGAGACTGGCGAAGAACCAAGAAACATAAAATAACCAGTAAGTGACCGACGAGTTAAAGGGAAACTCGCCCAATCAGAATCACAAAAACCTGTCACACGCAGATTAGAATTTGTATGAAGTAAAATTCCCTGTCCAGGTTGTCCTTTCAAATAGCGAACAACACATAAAGCTGCTTCCCAATGACGTACTCGAGGGGACTGTATAAACTGAGCCAAAATATGAACCGAGTAACAAAGTTCAGGTCGTGTAATAGTTAGATAAATAAGACGTCCAATCAATCTTCTATACCGTTCAGGATCATTCATAAGCACACTTTCATCAACTGCCAAGCCATGATTCTGTTCTAAAGGAAAAAGAGCTTGTTTGGCTCCTGATAAACCGGTCTCTGCAATGATATCAAGGACATATTTGCGCTGAGATAAGAAAATCCCTTGTGAACCACGCGCCACCTCTAAGCCCAGAAAATACTTCAATTTTCCAAGATCCTTCATGTGAAAGCAAGTATGCAAATAACTTTTAAAAAAGAAATCTTATCAGAGTGACTGCCAGCGATAATCAATTCATCAACATAAACCACAACAACTATAAAAATATCATGTCGCTTATACGTAAAAAAGCGAATAATCAGAATGGGACTGAGTAAACCCATACAAAATCAAAGCAGAGTGAATTTTCGCAAACCAATTTCTAGGTGCTTGACGAAGACCATACAGAGACTTACGCAGTCGACATACCATACCATGAGAAGCACCTGAAAAACCTGGCGGAGGACGCATGTAAACCTCTTCAGCAAGGTCACCATGAAGAAAGGCATTACGCACATCCATTTGATGAAGTTCCCACTGTTTAGCTGCAGCAAGTGCCAAAAGCAGTCGAACTGTCACCATTTTAGCAACCGGAGCAAACGTCTCATTATAGTCAATCCCTTCCTTTTGATTATTTCCCAAAACAACTAACCGAACCTTATGTCTTTCAATGAAAACATCTGAATTATATTTGGTTTTATAAACCCATTTAAATCCAATTGCCTTCTTTCCGGGAGGCAAATTCTCTACGCTCCATGTCTTATTAGTTTCCAAAGCATGTATTTCTTCTTTCATAGCCGTCCGCCACCTTGCATTAATAGCCTCAGAGAACCTAGTTGGTTCCATTTCTGCAGTAATAAAAGCCAAAAAACGTCTGTACGGCAAGAAGAATTTATCACAACTGACATAATGAGCTAAGGGATACGGAGTACCTGAGGACTTTGGAGGAGTGAGTGAAGGTGAAATAGGATTTTGACAGCGGGCGGCGTGAAAAATATAATCATTCAAATGAACTGGTGGGCGTCGAACACGCGAATACCGTCCGCCTGTATCAGAAGTGGTCAAAGTATCCGTTTCAGAAGTATTTGATGAACCTGTCAAAATATTTGGATTAGAAGGCTCAACTTGAACTGCCAACTTTCCCCCTGTCGTCGGACCTGAATCAGGTTCGATGCTAGCCGTAACAACAACCTCATCTACCGTGTCTGGATTTGAATGAACCGCTTTTGTTGTTAGCTGTTTAGTAGCAAACGGAAACTCCCCCTCACTAAAAACCATATCACGAGACATAAAAAATTCATTCTTTTGAAGATCATATAGGCGGAAACCTTTTTTACCAAACGGATATCCAACAAAAATACATTTTCTACTTCGAGGAGCAAATTTATCATTTTCTTTGACCCAAGCAAAACATAAACATCCAAAGACACGAATCGCATCCAAACTGGGACTCCGATTTAGCAACAATTCATACGGAGTCTTTCCTCCTAATACCGATGAGGGTGTCCGATTAATCAGATAACCAGCAGCCAACACACACTCTCCCCAAAGACGAAGAGGTAAGTTTGCCTGGAACCGCAACGCTCGTGCAACATTCAATATATGATGGTGCTTTCTTTCAAAAATGGTCTATTTTTCAGACTTCATGTGTAGGTACACCTTAACAGAATGGGCGTGAAACACTATACCATTTTCACGAAAATAAGATTTCAAACATGTAAACTCGGTTCCATTGTCACTAAGCAAAGTTATAATACGCACATCAAACTGACGATCATCCATTGAACAAAAATCTTTTAACACTCCTGTAACTTCAGACTTCTCAGTAAGCAAAGAAATCCACACAACTCTAGAATAATCATCAACAATAGTTAATAAATATATTGCGCCACAAGATGATGGCACACGATACGGTCCCCATAAGTCACAATGTATTAAATCAAACATGCACTAGCTTTATTAGTACTTAAAGGAAAAACATCTCTAGTTTGTTTGGCCCGAGACAAATCTCACAAGGATTTTTATTCTCCCTACTAACATCTGAATTTAACAAAGTTCTTACCACTCCATACGAGGGATGACCTAAGCGCCGATGCCACATTTCTAAATTGTCCTTCCGCTGCACCTTGTGTATCTGCACCGTTATCACACCCCGCAACATATGGATCCCTTTCCGGTATTCACCCACTCCAATCAACATCCTCGAGGTGCAATCCTGTATGACACATAGCTTATCAGTTAGAGTGACAAAATATTTAGAAGTAGTAAGAAGCTTGCCCACAGACAATAAATTATAATTTAACTTCGGAATAAACAAAACATTGGTCAATGTAAAACGACTTCTAAAGTTAACAGTTTCTTCTTTGGTAGTCATCGTAGTATCCCCATTTGGTAACCCAACCGGACACGCCTCAATGTCTCGCACGTTAGTCAATAATTCCAAACTCCCTGTTATATGATGCGATGCACCAGAATCAACTATCCAATCAATATTTATCGTACCTCTAACTTTGTCGCTGGAATTATCCACCTTTTGCTGGATGTTCAACATCTTCACTAAAGTACTCCATTGTTCATCAGCAAGAGAGGGAAGTGAAGTTTTGTCTTCCTCGGTCACAATAGTCTCGGCCTTTGGTTCACTCATTCCTTGAACCGCATGCGCCCTAGCCTGTCCACGTCATCTACTAGTCCAACGACCAGCACCATAGCCAGCTCCACGTCCTCTATCAGCTCCACTTCCACTTCCGCGTCCTCCTCCTTCACCCCACCATTCCGGGTATCCGATAAGTTTATAACAATTTTTGACATTATGTCCAATTTTTCCACAGTGCTTACACTGTTCAACCACGTCTGCACGGTCACCACCAACGACTTTAGCTTTAGACTGTGTCAAGAATGCCATAGCCTCTCTCATTTCCTCATAACTCCTCGCGACTTCACGATACTTTTTTTTGCTAACAATCATTGCGTACACCCGATTGAGGTTAGGCAATGATTCTGAGTTCAATATGATAGAACAAACCGTTCCAAACACCGAATCCTCAAGTCCCATCAAGAACTGATGCACTTGCTCATCCTCACGTCTTTGCACCAACTTCTCCGTGACATTACACTTGCAACCTTTACAGTTACAAGTTAATATCGGTTCATAATTATTGATCTCATCCCACAACATCTTCATTCGACCAAAAATTCTGCCACGGTCTGTCCGTGTTGTTTAAAGTTCGCCAACTCTCGCTTCAGTTGCTGAATACAGTACATTCGCGACCGCGAATCTCTGCTTCAAATCTGCCTAAAGCTTTTTTGCATTCTCCCGATATGTAACTGTTGAACGCAAAGAAGGTTCAATGGTGTTGAAAATCCATGCTATCAACATGGAATTAATCATCCACCAGTCTTCAATATCCGGACTTTCGTCTGCCGGTTTCACAACGGTTCCATCCACGAAACCCAACTTTCTCTTTGCCCGCAATGCGACACGCATCGCTTTATCCCGCTCTTCATAATTCGTTCACTTCAATTGTACATGAGTAACAATACTTCTAGGATGATCTGCAGATGTCAAAGTGTATGGGGTAATCGTTGAATCTGATTTACCTTTCTCGACACCTTCACCGCCAGCCATTGTTAATCTTCCTCTTTCTTCTTCTTCTCCTTCAAGCTCTGATACCATAAAGATTTTGTGAAGAATATATTTCGTATTCCTTCCTCAATTGATTACAATGAGTGTGTTTATATACAAGATAAGGTAAACCTAATTTACAACAAAGTAGGAAACAAAACTATATCAGGAAAATAATATATTCAGCATATTCCTGAATTAATGTCGATATCCGCAATAAGATATTTTCAAAGGAAATAAATCAAATCAGAAATCTCCCATGGCGATGGCGAATCAAAAATCGTCGTCAAATTTTTAATTTTTTTTTTGTATTTTGTGTTAAGTAGTTTGTTCACTTGTAAGGTACATACTGCTAAGATTTTAATTTTTGATCTTTTTCGTTTCTATAATTTTTTTATTAATTGAGTGAGAAATTTATGTTTAGGAAAAGTTATTACGATACATTATAAGTATCCAAATAAAAAACTATTGATGGCCAAACTAAAAAAGTGTATAGGAAATTAGCTTTGAAATATTATCTCAATAAGAATCAAGGACATGAAGAAGGTAATACAAATCTTGATGAGATTATCAATTTCTATTTTTCAATAATTATAAGAAATTTCACAATTGATCTCTTATACTTTTTCGTTCGATTACAATAAAAGTTTTTAATTTGTTTTCTTTTTTGTTTTAAGCTTGATTTGACTGGTATTGACGATTTATGTGATTGTTTTTATGTTGAATGTCCATTTTAATGCATCTATACGATGTCAGGACTCTTGAAAATGTTATTCCTGTCATAATAAATGTTATTGTATGTTTATGTTGTTGTTGTCATTCTTTGTATAGTTTAATCATTTCATTGGTTACAAAAAAATATGATTCGAAGGTGTGTAGTTTCCAGGTATACATCCTAAGCTATAATTTTTGTGTAATCAGATGTTACACATGCATATTTGTTTAAATAATCATTGTTAGGGTTCTGACGTATCTTGTTAAGTCATAATATAATAGTTGGAGGAGTATAATGAGTAGTTACACATGCATATAATACATGGTTACTGCATTGTTTGTTACATATATTGTTTGCTCTCCATAACGATTTTGAAGTCTCTGCATGCAATGGACGGTAAGAAATAAAAACAATTTTTTTGTTTTGTTTTGTTTTTTTTAGATGAAGAAATTCAATGGTTTGACATGGCAAAGAAACAAAGATGTATATATTGCACTTCCTCCTACCTTATAAAAAAATCTACTTATCAAACACACATTAATTATAAACGAATTGTTCAATACAAATCACCCTATAATGATATCTTTGTTTAACAGATAAAATAGAAACTTAAATGAAAATGTCACACAAGTAATCAAATTGGGTACCGCAGGTTTTTAAATTCTAGCAAGTCCAATTAAAAAATAATATATTACCTCCGTTTCAACAAAACTGTTATTATCATTTTTTCATTTTAGTCTATTTTTAAACTAAAATGAAAAAATAATAGTAACATTTTTGTTAAAATGGAGGGAGTATATCTTATCCAACAGGGAGACGGAGTTCCTCGCGGTAAACAACTGAATATTTCTCGAGTTATATCATATGAGAAGAAAATCTTTGGATGATCAAACATATGATCATTATTTTTAGCTTTATACACTTATACTTGTCACGGTTTTGAGAGCTTTATGCTAAATTTGGTTAAAGCCCTACCATGAGAATCTAACACAGAAAAAAAATGAACCATTCTGTTGGTTAACATTAAACAAGAATCCATGTGGTAGTGATCACCGAAGAGTCCAACTATATATAAAATGGCTGATTTAACACTTTAAGGGAAACTGCAACGGTACGAGTATACCAAAATACCAAAGTAAAAAAATTTGCTCGTTTTTCATTTTTTACACAACGGTTTTGTGAGTAAATATGACCGCACGTCGTTTTAATTAGACGTCTGCTATAAAACGCTATTGTAAAAGAACGTTAGGTGACACAGACGTTTCTCTAGTGGGACGTATGTTGTTGGACGCACATTTGGGTGAGCGTTTCATATTCTGGAACCAGACGCACTTATAAATGAGTGTTTGCATTCTCGTACGCTTCCTTAATCAAACGTATGTTTAACGTCCACACTAATGGACGTTTGGTGATATACGTTGTGCCTAAAAGAAGCCTGAATGCCAGAACCCCCTTTATAATAGCGCTTAGTATTGAAACGTCCACCAACAGAAGCATGAGCTGAGTTTCACGTTCACCTAAAGAAGCGTAATGAATCACGTCCACCAGTGTAAGCGTTAATAAGACTGGTGCTCCGGCGCTCTCCTAAGAGAGCGCCTGTTATCCGACGTCTTTTTAATAGAACGTATGATATTCAGACGTTATTTCAGTAGAACGTTTTAACCAGACGCTCATTTGGCTTGCGTTTCTTCTGCCAGCGTTCTCCTAGTGAAGCGTTACTTCATACGCATTCTTTTGTGAGCGTTTCATCAAACGTTTTTCAGACACTGCGTCCGTGTTTCAAAACGCTTTCATAAGGAAACGTCTTTTGTTAACGCCCAATTAGAAGAGCGTGCGAGTATATATAAGATTTGGAGAAAATTTTCTCTGGAACAGTAGTTTTACTCGCCTCATTCCTATATATACTCGTCTGTTGCGGTTGATTTTGGGCGACCAAAGAGTAAATTTAATCTTTACTCTTTGGTATAGTCGTCCGCTGCAGTTGCTCTAAGAGGAGCAAAAGTTCACAATAAATACCAATAGATAACATCAATCTATCACAGTTTAGCTTCAATTGTTGTATGTGGCACTTAAACCTGAGCAAAAGTTCATATAGCATTTTGAGTACAAATGCAACAACGATAAGGATGAATAGTTTACATACATCAAGAACATATCACTATTCATATTATAATACAATCAATTTAAACTCAACGTTGAATCCCAAGTCTCCATTTAACAATCAATAACTATAACAATATATATATATTGTGTACAAATAACCAATTTGAAATCAACTATATATATATGCTAATAATCGAAAGAGATTTGAATGCTAAATTACCAGTTAATTTAAATCTTGTGCAGATCTCTTCTTCAATCGGATTATGAAACCATACAATTGGCGTTTTGTATAAAACGAGATTTAGATATTTTAGTACAAAAAATAGAAGAGGAGAATAATTCATACAAACTATATCGTGGGTTTAGCCTCCAAAAACCAAGGTTTATAAGTTGAAGTAGTGGATTTGTTGCTCTATTTCAAGCTAGGAAACATGGAGAATAAGTATTATGGAGAATACCAAAACCTTATTGTTTAGCCTCGGAAAACTGGGGAAAGATTAACTATCTTTATCCCAACTTAGAAAAAAATGAAAACAAACACTTTTTAACTGTTTTTTTTTGTTTTTGTAATTACCCTATCGAGATTGGAATATCCCAGCTACCAAAAACTCTCTAATATCTTATTGTTCAAGTATATTTTTTTGGTACTCAAGGAAAGATCCTACGATATCGATTTTCTATATCATTTATGGAATCAAAAATATATGCTTTATGTTCCCAGAAGATTGCATATCTCTAATGACTATATTAGTCAAGCACATAGATATGTGTTAGATAATCTTAGTTGTCATACTAAGAGAGTTCGATTTATGAATTGTAGTTTGATTTTATTTTTGAAATCATATAATATAAGTGAAATGACGAGGGTACCAAGTACACCACAATCTTTTCGATATCAACCTATGCAGACTCACCTTGTATAATTTTATTTCAACAAGGTGATTCTTGTTAATAGTCAAAGTTCTATTCAAATTAACTATGAGATTGTTAACAAGAAGGTATTAAAATACAAGTATGATTACTTAATTATAATAACAATTATAATGCGGAAAGTAAAGCAATCACACAACACACAAGATTTTGTTAACGAGAAAAACTGCTTGGATGAAAAATCTCGGGACCTAGTCCAGTTTTAAATACTCTCAAAATTAAGCCAATATACAAATTGACTACCACAACTTCGTATAGTTGAGACAAAGTAAACTACCCTATAAGTTACCCAGTTTTCTCAGTATCCCTGCGCCTACAACCTATCTGGCCAACGCACGTGATTCCCAAGACAGAGTCCACTATCTTGAGTCGCTTCACCACAATGAAGACTTTTGCACCTGACTCCTTTGGATCGTTACTCAAAACATTAAATGACTAACCTGCTTCAGTAACCAACTGACTTATTAATCACCCATAATCAATCTTTAGATCAGTAATAAATAAGAGTCAATGGATCTTCCATTTAATCAATAAAATCCTTTGATCGAAAGATCAAACCAAGACAATGTTTATCGAAATAATCTATCTTGATGAACAAGCTCTGTGAGACCCCAAATATTTTTCTCGGGTTTAATTAAACCCATTATCTGAATTCTACACTTAGAGTGCATACGATTTTAGTATTCAAGTATTTCTAGACTGCCTCTAAACTTTTGTCCGAATGTAATTAAACCCATTAATCAGTTTCGGTACTTAGTGCCCCAAACTTTAGTCCTCAAGCATTCTTAACACCTTTAGGTGGCCTCAAGATTCAAAGTTCGTTCCCTAAATAGAAAAATCAGTCTTAACCTAAACCCATGGGTGCCTAATAGCTAATCATGCAGCTGTCCACGTTGCACTGCTCGCGTCTATCAATGGACTCGCCCGGGCATCTAAAACAGAAGACAGAGAGATAACTTAAAAGAGGGGTTCAATTTTCTTCTTCCCTGTTTCTCTTCTGTCTCTCTTACTCTTCTCTCCCTTTTCATATTTTTCTTCCATGGATTCAGAAATTGGGTTATAAGATAGTTAAATGGGTTACTACCAGTAACACTGATGGTGGTGGAACTAAGAATGATGAGGTTAATTCGGTGGCTGCAACTACTACTACAATGAAATGGTGATCTCTAATCTTCCCGTTTTAGCTTTGTTGATGATCTATGCATGTGGTTACATATTTTGTCATGATGAATGAATGAAATTCAGGTTGATTCAAGTGAGGTTAATGTATGGTTAGATGGGTTCACATTAAAATGGGTACAATGGTTTCACTGCCAAGAAAACAGTGAGGGTGTGTAACTTACTGCCGTTATTTCTGTTGATGCATGATAGATATTGAGAGATACAATGTTTGTCAATGCTTAAAAATTGTTGGGTTTGTATTCAAACTATAGTTTGCAGATGGATAAGCTATGAGAGGAGCTCAATACAACAAAGAAAAGCGCATCTGTTTACACCAACAAAGTTGCACACAAACTGTTCGATAAAATTCATAAAAGAAGAGAAAAATAATTAAAGGTTCTTTTTACCTTCTCTATATGAATTTTGATGTTTTATGAGTACTATGCGATATGGGTTTCATTTTAGCAATTACCTTGATTTCAAATGCTTGTATGGGTTAGCTCTGATTTGCAACAATTGTAGAGTTATCAATTTCAATCGTATAATTTGATAAGCTAGGGTTCATATGAATTTAGGGTTTTCAGGTGAAGAAGGGTTTCCTGACACCTAAAACCTTGACTACTGTTTGTACCATCGTTTGAAATAGAACCGTTAGATCTCAGTAATTTTTAGATATGTTATACATTACAGTATGACAAAACCTATGCCAAATTTTCAGTATGATTGGAGATGGGTATGTAATAGAAACAACTAGGTTCAGGTGACTGCTACAGAATTCAGATATCTGGGCAGTGATAGAAACCCACGAAAGTAGAAGTTCTACTAGTTGGAATGACCTGAATTTTGGATATGAATAACCCATTTTAGTGAAGTTTATGCTGTAGAAATTTCAAAGCAAGTTGATCTTGGAAACTACCCCTAATAGGCAATGTTCTTCAGATTCGACTGTAGGATTGCAGCCTGAACTGTGCATATAGAATCTTTCATTACTTGATATCTAACCGTCACTTTCAGTTCAAATTTTTATAGCACATCCCTGATGTAGTTGTGAATGTATGGTTAAAATTTCATCATGTTCCTACAAGTATAAGACATGTTTTTGACAGGGACAGCAGACTATGTTTCCCAGGACATATTCCTGAATTTTCATGTATATGGTTGAAGTCTTGTGTTATGTTTGAATGTGTTGAGCAATTTGAATGTTTTATGTAGTTGATATTATATATTGCAACCATGGTAGCATGTTTTCTTGATGTTAATGTTTGGACCTATGGTCTTGTTAGCATATGTGAACAATACTAGTACTGTTGGACAGCTGTTTAGAGGCCAACATTATGTGTGCATAGGTGAAGATCTAGCGGATGTTCCCTTCACAGAAAGTGTTCGTTTAAGTGTCCACTATAGCATATTAAACGGGTATGTTGTTTGGACTTGTAGTTTGGAAGATAGAGCTTGAAATGTACAGGCAGTCAAGCCTGAAATTTCTGAATTCAGCACCTGTGCCAGTTTTGCTGTGTGATTTTAGTCTATTTAGACTCTGAACTAGCCCTTGGAGTCTTCTAAGAAGTTGTAGATGGACTTCTCTAGTTTCCATCGAGATATTGTTTGTTGAATTCCGTTATGTAACGAAGTCTATAGGAATTTTACAATATAGTCACTCGAAGCTGTCATAATTGCTGAGTGGAGAGTACAGTTAAGATCTATGTTGCAAGACATCTTCTAAAGCTAATGATATAGTTTGCAACAGTGCTCTTAATCATGAAAAACTCAGATAAAGGTCATTAGTTTCTTCTTATGATGTTATTTCTTTCAATAGTTTGTCAGTAGGTACTTAGTAATTGGTTTTCACTGAAGTACCATGACACCAGAAATGATTCAAATGCTTAGCTTAAATAACTCTCTTTTCTTATTGTAATTGTTAACATAAAATAGAATGTGATAGCATATGTGATTAAGTAATGAAAAGGGTACTCAGCACAGGAAACTTGAATTTAAATTAATGGTAATAGCTTCTTTTTACATCATTGTAAGGGTTGGTTAGCTAAGCCCAAAATGTAGTGATATTATTACTTGAGATATTTAATGCAGGAAGGATTGTGAAGACAACGGAAACAGTAGAAACCATATCTTCACAAGATTGTGAAAAGTGTAATGCAGGGGCTGTGCCCAACCTTAACCCCTTATTCAAGTGGCGGTGCTGTTTGGAGGCGGCAACGGCGCTGCTTGACAATTGAGAAATGTGGATTGTTTTTGGGTACTTTTGGGCTTACCCAAAGTAATGCTCTACTCAAAATTCATTTATGTACACTGTAACCGGAAATAGTTTACTTGATATCATTAAGTGAGAGATAGTTGCTACCAGTATGGGTACGTAGTTCATACTATCTAAACAAATGAAGACGAACTCCGGTCATGCTTGATCCCTTCGAGCTATGGAGAGGGTACGTAGGCAGCCGCTATGCGGTTCAGCACAACTGCTTAAGGTTGTTCATATCGTCGGGAAAGGATTGGTTGCTACTTGGCAGTTCATACCATCTATTCGGAGATGATTGCAATCTTAGCAATTTATATCGTTGGTAAGAGGTAGTTGCAGTTAGCCTATTGGCTGTTCATACTACCTTGAGAGATGATTGTAACTTCTTCGAGGGTGTTCATAGCATCTAATAAGAAATGAAGGGTGATTGTTGGATACCAATTCATATCACCAAATGAGATTTGGAGATGATTGTTGCCATTAGAGGCAATTCATATCATCTGAGAAGAATGGTTGTTGTTTATGATGACAGTTCATACCATTGATCTGGAAATGATTACCAACTTTCTTGAGTAGTTCATATCATTTGTAAGAGATGGTCTGTTGAGCTTGACCTAGTACTGTGAGTTGTCAGGCCCAACTGGGGCTCCCATCTACAGATGGCTACCCGGAAGACTGTTAGCTGTACCGATGGTAACTGGCCATAATGCCCAACTGGGGCTCCCATCTACGGATGGCTACCCGGAAGACCGTTAGCTGTAACGGTGGCTGGTATCCGACTATCCTGACATTGATAACTGGACATTCCTCACCCATTTAAAACCAATGCTTGCTAGTTTATAAAGCGATTTGAATTAAATCGATGAACATTTGCTTGGTAAGATCGAATTGGTTCGAAAAATTTAAAATTACGGTTTCTCGATTGACGTATTTGGAAGTTGGAGCTGGCCTAATGGG
>JAJJMC010011514.1:2146743-2163577 GCA_023531435.1 Papaver californicum
AATATAGATATTATGAATCTTATACATACACAACAAACATAATATCTTCAGTGCAGCATACATACACTGTTGGATCATATTAAAACTCAAAACTATACATACACTGTTGGATCATATTAAAACTCAAAACTAAAAAGCTTTGGTTAAATCCAAAAATTCAAATTGGTTAGATTTCGAAAAAAAAATTATTGGGTAATGCAGATTTAGGCTCGCTAGTTACAAATATGAAATTATATTCTCGATAAGTATTAAGGTTGAGAGATAAATCAATATTCAATGACAAACCCTAAAAAGATTTGACAAATGATTTTTAAATTATAAATAAAATCATCGAGAATGAAAAGAACGTTACGGATCTAAATATTCATTGAGAATCAAATCAATAATTTGAAGTGAATTTAAAGTTATTAGGTTTTTGAAAAAATTAATTGAATAAAAGGATAATAAGATCTGAAAACTTATCTTGTTTGTCGATTTTGCTGATGAAACGTTTAATAATATTTGATGGTGATGCTTTTTTCACTGATAGATTTATTTACAGATGAATTTTCTCCAATTCTTCTCGAATAATAGAGAAAAAAAGGTAAAAATAATGATTTAGAAAGAGGGTCTGATGATATTTTAAAAATACCTCCATTTAATAATATTTTAGTGGATGGACCTGCTACTAATCAACCCAGTGTAATACCTATTGTTAATTCCTACTTTCATTAATGCCTGCTACTTCAGCAGTCATTGACTCCTACCTCCTACAGTCTACTCCTAGTCCTGATTTTGGGGTATCTATATGAACCTTAATATTAGGGATGCAGACTTTTTTCATAAGGGCTTAGAGTCATCTTGTAACCAACCCTAAATGTCCCTTATCCAAGTATTTTCATAATACCTAGACTACCCTAGATTAATTAGTGCTAATAAGATTAATTAGCTAATTTAAAGAAGATTAGAGATTGTTTAGATTAATGGAATGATTTCAATTTATGATTTGAGAATCAAACTCAATTTTAAAATCAAATTAAACCTACGGCTGGGGAAAAGATGAACTCGCAGCCGTAAAATATAGATACGGCTGGCTAATACATGCAACCCAGCCGTAAAATGGTGTATACGATTGGGTTCGTGGATATCGACCCAGCCGTAGGAGGAACTTACGGTCAGGTTTGTTATTAAACCCAGCCATAGAACAAACTAGCTGAGTAGTTTACGGTTTGTTTGGTGCTCGAGCCAGCCGTAAGTATTAGTTACGGCTGGGTTCTACGGTATACCCAGCCGTAATTGACCCTGAATGTGTTTGATTTTTTCCAAAGTAGTTGAGATTGAACACTAATACTCATTCATTGACGCTAAAAAGGAAATTTCATAACATTTTCATTGAAGGGAATGAAATTACAATAAGGTTAAAGACATAAAGTAGAAACTAATGTTACATGATAAGTTACAATTCATTGAATACTAATTCTCTTTAGCTATCTCTTTAACTATCTCTTTAATCCCCTGTAGAATTGTTCTTTGTTTTTCAATACTCGATGATTCTCCTGCTTCAATGGAACGGCTCAAGTACTTGACCAACCACTTTTGTTTGATTCATAAAAATGTTTCAAACAAGCAAAAATTGGGAAAAAATAAGTTTCACATTTATATTTACGGCTAGGAAAAACTACACGATCCATCCGTAACTAGACTTACGGTTAGAAATGTTATGATTTCCCAACCGTAAGAATGACATACATACCCAAACACTATAAAATCCAGATTGACTTACAACTAGGAAAAACAAGCCGTAAGATATTATTTACGGTTGAGAGTTCAGCTTAACCCCATAGTAAATAACTATTTACGGTTGGGAAATGTGGTCGACCTAGCCGTATACGGCTCAGAAATTTTTTTTAGAAACCCTAACTTCATTAATCAAGCCAATTTATTCAATAAAAACTTAACATAAACAATGTATTTTTGATTCTTACCTAGTAACAGACATTTCGATAGGATTCACTGGTGATTGAACTTCTTCATCCACCGAATCAATGTAATCAGTTGATGATGGATCAACAACTACGTATGTTTCATAATCAGTTGACGGTGAATTCTAACCAAGTCTTCCAGATTTTGTCACTCTTAATCTTCTCATCTTGAGAATCAAAGTGATTTTTTTTTATTTTCTATTGATAATTGATGAAAAAGAGGAGGTTAGGAAGAAGAAGAGATATAAAAAGGAGGAATTAGATTTAGATTTAGATTTTGTTTTTTAGATTTAGATTAGGTTTAGGTTAGATTTAAATTATTACAAAGGAATGGTAATAAAATAATAATATTAATCAAAGGATATTATTAAGGAATGGTAATAAAATAATAATATTAATCAAAGAATATTATTAACTTTTGGTATAGACAAATTCCATATCCATATTTTAGATATATTTTAGATATTTTAATCCATTGTACCTCTAAAATTAAAAGTTAGATATTTTAATCAATTGTACCTCTAAAATTAAAAGTTTGCTGCCCTAATAATAAATTTCTTCATATTTTAGGTATTTTAATCCATTGTACCTCTAAAATTAAAAGTCAGTCTGCTGCCCAATAATAGGCTTCTTCATCTATACTGGGCAATGAACTAACGTGTATCGGGATGCTGCCAATCAACACTAGTATATTGGGGTGCTGTTGTTGGCAACATTTAGCCATATTCTTTCTCATGTATTTTTTCATGTAACATTTTGCGTGAGCTCGTTCTGTTTGCCAGTCCTTGTCAAATTCTTTTTCATGTAACTGAAATACACTGGTTGTTTCAGTTGAGAATCAAAAAGAGCATTCTTATTACAGTGTACAGCTGAGCTGAATGAATGCTGCCCGACTCGTCGTATCCAAATAGGATCATTCACAATCCTCCAATACTAGATTAAATTTTAATGAGATCTATACATAGCCTGTGCCTGTGAGCTGCCATTTGTTGAGTACAATGACCCATCTCTGCTGTGCTAGAAATCAAACAGATACATTCTGATTTGTTGACACCATTTTACGATGTTCTAATCAAAAGCAATATCTGAAGGACAATTCCAGACACGGCTGAAATAGGATTACAAACACATACCAGATTACAGAAGAAAAGGCTATAAAATTTAAATTTAATTACTCAGTCCTCTTATTGATAGCAAAAATAACACCCATGGGTTCAAAGTTTGAAGATACCATCATTCAACCTCATTGATGCCCTTTGACCCCAAGCCAGGCAAGTCCACATTCCCGAGATCTGGAATCCTGAGCTCCGGAAGAGGAGGTGGTTCAATCTGCGAACAAAAATCTGAAACTACTGATTTAGGATCTCTTTCACTGTTACTTTTCCCTTCACCAATTCTTTCTTTGACACCCCCAATACCACCACCAGCAATAGCCCCTTTGATCAAATTCCCAACTGATTTAAAAGGGTTGGTAAATTTATTCTTCACCGTTAATATGAGTGAAACCTCAGATACTTGCCAAGCTAAGGTAAGCAATATCATAACAGAAAGAAGACAGTGAGTTATTGAATTTTGTTTCTGTACTTTCTTAAGTTCTTTAACTATCTCTTCTATTCCTTTCTCATTTTTCTTCTCTAATTCAACATCTTTTTCTTCATCGTCTAATATAGAACACGACGCCTTCGACTCCACAACTGGTTGCTCTGCTGGATACTTGTTAGTAGAAATACTTTAGCTTCATTTAACAACTCCATTTGTGAATCAGCAAAATAAGTTACAAACTTAGGCAAATGCTTTAATGGGCTTTTCTTTTTTAATAGCAACAAGTAACCCCCTAGAAAATAATTCTAAAAGAAAACGTTAAGCACTATTAAGAACATTCAGAGAGGCACGGAAACAAATCTCATGGGTCATGGGGACGGAAACAAATCTCATGGGTCATGCGGTTATCAAACATATTAAGTTTGTAATTACTCATCTACACAACAGGAGATTTGAACATCTTAAAAGTTAGTCTTAACAATCAATAATAAAGCAAAAATAGAAAAGAATTCAAGGATTAACCGATAGAAAAAGAATTCAGATTTTTGGATTTGTTTCATACCTGAGGAAGCGATTTTGGTAAGAGAAGTAGGTGATCTACATCATCACCCCCAGATATAACTACTGCTTTACTGCTGCCACTTTCATCATCATCGTTGATTTTCTTAACCTCAATGAGAATTTTATTATCAGTCATGGCTGCTTCTTTTTCCAGTTACCAAACACAGGAATCAAAGATAAAGCAATTTTATCTTCCAACGGAGCAAATGGAACGTGGGGTAGTGACACGTGTCGGATATATACTTGCGAGGTGTCATCTCGTGTTTATTATTTCTACAATTTTATTTTTTTATTTTTTATAGAAAAAGGAGCTAAATTAGCTGACTAATTTCGCTGTCTCCGTTAATGAGATGACTGAAGAAGGGAGAATGAAGATAGCTAAGTCAAATATTGCTATCCCAATATATGTTTCATGTAATATTATTCCTAGTGACGAAATTAATTAATTTAAAAGTAAGAGTATTTTCACTACGTCGGATTCTATGAAGATTTCCCAGCATAAAAGTAATTTCCTTGAAATTTTCCCTAATCATTTGATGGTAGCTTAAACAAAAGGGAACTTTACCGGTTAGTCCAAAATATCCGGACCGAGTTAACTATAAGTCCACCCGAAAAAAATCCATTTATCCATAAGTCCAAAAACGTTTTGAAAATTAACAATTACAGTTATGCCCATCACGTGGAATCATCCCATGAACTCAACCTCCTCCACCTCCTGTACTACTCACTTTCTTTAACGGAAATTTAGTTTCAGCTACTCCACCCACCACTTCATTACTTCTCTAAAACCCTGAAAATCTAGGGAAAAATCAAAATAAAAAACACCTGAAACCAAATCAAAAAACAGAGACCAAAAAATAAAAACCAAAATCTGTAATAGCAGATTTTAATTTCTTTGAGCATTATACAACTCAAACCTAAGCTACTGTCAGCAACTATTGCATATTTTCCACCTAAAATGGGTACCAAGAGAAAAATCAACAGAAGAATAAAAGAAACAGTGATTGAAGAACACGATACTCCTCAATCTCCACCATCGAAGAAGAACAAGAAAGCTTCTACAGTAGATTCTATACCAACAAAATCAAAAAAGAAGAAGAACAATGAAGTTGTTGATTCTCCAACAACATCAAAAAAACGAAACAAACTGTTGTTGATTCTCCAGCAAAATCAAAAAACAAGAAGAACAAAGAAGTTATTGATTCTCAAACAACATCAAAAAAATGAAACAAACTGTTATTGATTCTCCAGCAAAATCAAAAAAGAAGAAGAACAATGAAGTTGTTGATTCTCCAACAACATCGGAAAAAAATAAAACACCTGTTGTTGATTCTCCATCTACAAAGAAGAAGAAGAAAGCTCTTGGTGTTCGTTCTCTATCAACATCACAGAAGAAGAAGAAGGGTGTTGTTGTTTCTGGTAAAAAAGGTATTGATTCTAATCATTGGTGCATATCAATATATAACATACTTTGTTCATATTATAGGAGTTAGTTCTAGCATACAACATCGGTACATATCAATATATATTCATGTTATAGCACATAGATCTAGCATGCAACATAGGTTATATATTGATATGTACTTGGTTTTTAGTATATACTGATCAGTACATATCAGTATATACTTATTTTCATGTTATAGCATCTAGATCTTGATTGTAGGATAAGTATATGTTGATATGTACTTTTTTCTAGATATTGAATTGGATCAGTACATATCAATATATACTTTGTTCATGCTATAGATATAAAGCATATATATTGATGTATAATGTTCTATACTATAACATCTAGATCTTGATTGCGGGATAAGTATATATTGATATGTACTTTGTTCCAATCTTGAATTAGATCAGTACATATCAATGTATACTTTGTTCATGATATAGCAGATAGATATCAACATATCAAAATGTATACTTTGCTCTATATTATAGTACATATTGATATATTGTAGGGTTATTGACAGTGTGTTCATTATACAGGTGGTGTGAAGAAAACCACAAAGAAGACAAAAGCACCTGGACCTGCTAGGAAGATATACAAAAGTGGTTTTATGGGGATTTTCTCACTTGTTAAAGCAATCAAGACTGAAAAGCTTGAGTTAAGTGAAACTCAGTTGCGGATAATTAGTGAGAAATCATATGGGAACCTTTTTTTGATGTTCTGGTACACAAATCTTGGTGCAGATCACTGTATGAAGAATGAAACTGCTGTGACCAATCTAATAAAGTGTTATAAGAGAAGTAAAGTTGCGGATGAGCTCACATTTGAGTTTAAAAGGCATGGAGTTTCACATATTCTGACATCCACTCCTGAAGAAGTAGGTGTTATCTTTGGAATGCCAAGAGCAGGAAAAAGATAACATGAAGATATAATGCTGACATCAAGGAGTGGATGTCGAAACAACGCTTTTTTCCAAAGGTTCTTTGGTGATGTAGAAAAGACTAAAAAGGTAAATAGAGTGAGGATACAGGAAGATGTCTTAAAACTTTTAAGAAAAAAATCAGCAACTAAGAAGAAAGCAAATGAAAAAGTTGAAGAATCTGAAGAAAAGCAAAGTGATGAAAAACCTGAAGAAATTGGGAGTGATGAAGAAAATGAAGAAGAAGAAAGTGAATAAGATACTGAAGAAGGGAGTGAGGAAAAAATCGAAGAAGCGAGAGATGCTGAAGACCTTGTAAGCTTATATGCATGTTCATGTGTATCACTTTGTTTTTCACAACAAAAGATACACATGCCTTGACTGAAAAGTACATTGGTCTTGTGGAGGATCTCGAGGCTGCAATGTGTCATGGCCATATTTGATACATTCTTACCTAGAATAGTCACTAAATGACAATGTAAATGCAGTCGAGAATACTACCGGGGTTCTGAACTATTTATTGATAAATACGTATTAAAAATATTTTTAGTAGTTTACTCAATGAAAATCATGATTTACTTTTAACTTTGTTTTGGTGATTTTTTTTTCCCAAAACAGATTTGGTATTCAGAGCATACATATTTGCTGGAATCGGAGGAAATAAAGACGATTCCGAAAAAAAAAAGTTTGTTCCGAGAGCTGCCAAATGGAATCTGTCAAAGTTATGTGCTGCACTCCAAAAAGATATTGATACAATTGAATATGAGGTAAGAAAAATATGTACTTATTTACTGCATTTATAATGTTTGTTATCCTACAGTATATAATGATATGTATTGAATGTATGATATTTGTTATCCTACAGTATATATTGATATGTACCTCATGAAAAAACTTGTTTTTATAGTACATATTTCTGAGTACATATTATGTTGTTTTGGTACAGTTCAATGAAAATTTCAAGGTTCAATACACCAATGAAGAAAAGAAAATTCTGAATAGAATCACAAGAAGAGTTGCAGAAGAGAAGAGTGAAGATGAAAAGGAAGAAGATAAAGAAGAAACTGCAGGGAAGGGAGTGGAGGAAGGTAATTGGAAAGGAAGATATGAAGAATTGACAAAGACAATCTTTGAAAAATGGGGTGAAGCGAACACCATGCAGCATGAGGATGGACCGCTTGATGCATCAAAGCTTCTGCAAATGTTGAATGACATATACATGAAAGCTTCTCCCTTGCAGCCTGAAAATAAAAAAGAGTTTCAAGACTCAATTGATGGGAGTCCCACTCATTTAGTACTGACCCAACATGAGAATTCTCATCTCCAACTACTCCAACAGATCCTCTTTGTGAAAACATAACAGAAGGTAAAGTAGTTTTGGGAGAAGAAGTGTCAATTGTTCAGATTCCAACAGAAGATGAACAAAATGATGTGAGTGACACCACCGTCAAAAGAGTACCATTTAATGTTGTATTGTCAACACCACCTTTGGTGCATAAGTTCTGTGGTGTTGATATTAATGTTATTAAAACATGGGCTAAATCTGACTTGGAGAAAGAAGTCAAAGAGATGCAGGAGAAAAGTAAAACACAGGTAAGTAATGCTAGCTAGTTTCACTCTTTATTACAAATGTGTTTATCAATATACTTGTAAATATCAATATGTACTTGATTAAAAATGTGTTTTATTATTGTCATATAACTGTACATATCAATATGTATTTAACTATCATGAAAAAAACTCTATTGTTGCAGGATGATTTAGCTGGACTTCAACAAGAATCAATGAAAATGATGGTTGAAGCTATAGACCAGAGTTTTGAAACGATTAAAGGGATGTCGCAGAACCCAGATGAGCAAGACGTTGAAACCCTAGTCGACAACTTCGTCGACATGAAAATACCTTTGTTTACTGAGATGGATAAGATGGAAGACATCGAAAAGTTCACATTTGAATTTTTTTTGGACTTAGCCATTTCCAACAAGGAAGTTTATGATGAAGAATATGCATCTCTCAGCCAAGACAATGGTAGTGTTTCAAGCCATACTCTGTTTGGGATTGACATTCGAAAACATTTTGATAATTTATTGGGAAATGATTTGCGACGTGTAGAAGTTCGACAAGTTACAGCTGAGCCAAACCAAATTACACTTAAGAATGCGATTCAAGTAACACTTGAGCAGGAAATTGACCAAGTGGTATATCTTCTACTTGTGGTAATTTACCTTTCTTGTCATTGTTTGAAAAAATATGATTCAAATATAGTACTGAAAATTTGGATTCAAAAATGCAGGAACATGAAGTTACAACATCTCAAACGTCAAGCGACGTGCCACTAGCAACCAAACTTGCCAAGATGACTGCTGCCAAAGCGAAAGCAAAACCAAAGGTTCTTACAAAGAAGTCAGTACAAACTACAGAAGAAGTTAGCAGGCGAGTAACTCGTGCAAATCCAGGAAAGAAGACAGATCCATTATTTGATAGTGGAAGTATGTTTTCTGAAAAGAAGAAGCTAAAAACTGAGAAATGAAAAAAGACGATAAAGATAGGAAAGGACAACAAAGCTCGTAAAGCTCAGAAACCAAGAATGAAGTTCATGGATCTTCACAAGTCACCACTCTATGAGAATATGACAGATGAACAAATAGAGATTCTACTTCCATACTTTGATAAAGGAAAGAGAATGTAAGTACTTTCTACCCTTCATTTTACTTTTAAATCAAGTAAGTTTTGCAGTACATATCAAAAAAACTTACTTTAATATGTGTTTTTGTTATAAATGTGTAGCTCGGTTGCTTGGAGAGTAGAGAATGGAGGTGGTATCTGCGTCAGCGGGGCTACAATGGAAGATTTGATCTTCAACAGTGCATTAGAGCAAGATCTTCTCAACTATGCTCAATATAAGCTTTAACTGGCGTCTGAAGACGACCAAGCAAATGCTGAGGAAGAAAGAAAAAACTTTAAGGTGTTGCATCTGGATCCAGCTGCTTGGGTATGTGTTGTTTTCTTCTTTTATACTTTTGAACATTGGATATGAAAAAAAATATATATTGATATATACTTTTGTGAAATAACCTATTAAACGTTTTTAAATTTTCAGTATCATGTCGACAAGCCATACACTTTAAAGGGAGCAGAAGTGACTGATGTTATTATGCCAATCTTGAAAATGAGCAATGACATCGAGAAGATCCTTGTACCGATGTGCCATGGCAACAAGCATTGGACCCTGCTAGAGTTTGAGTTTGAAACAGAGAAATTTATCCATTACAACTCATTTGTAGCATTCATAGATCATTGCTATGAGAATGCCAAGAAAATGTCTGAGTACCTGTTCAACCCAATCAATCAGTTCTTGGATGAATATCAAAGAAAGATGGTGAGCACCGTAAGGTTGACTGACTATGGCTGTCCACAACAAGGGATCTGGCCAGAATGCCTTCTGTATGTGATGCATTGTATAAAGAGGAGATCAAAGATTGATCATGATGGAAAAAGTTTGGGAGATGACGACCAATTGATGAAGAAGATTCAGATGAAAA
Source organism: Papaver californicum (assembly GCA_023531435.1). Lineage (NCBI taxonomy): Eukaryota > Viridiplantae > Streptophyta > Magnoliopsida > Ranunculales > Papaveraceae > Papaver > Papaver californicum. The sequence goes on from JAJJMC010011514.1 coordinate 2,156,716, forward strand.
GAATCAAGTTAGCATGCAGGTTGTTGACAGCCACTCCGCCTGAAATCAGTTGGGAACCCTCCCTATGAAAATACATGTTTAACTTCAGAGTAATTCAGATATGTTTGTAGATCTTGGTCTGAGGAGATAAGTTGGTGCATTTTAGTTTTTGCTGGGCATGGTTTTGTGGCTAGAGTGAAGAAGATAATCCTTAATTGTTTCTTATACCACATTTGGCAGGAGAGAAATCTTAGGATATTTTAAAGTAAATTTAGTTATGTTGACCAGGTGGGATTTATCATTATGGAGACAGTGAGAGTTAAGGTTTTGTCTATGAAAGGTAATGTAGTGGATAGTCCTTATGCAATATGTGCTTCAGTAACTTTCTTATTGTGTTTACTATAGAACTTGGTTTCTACCTATTGAACTTGGTTTTTATTTATTATGTTTATATCAGGATCTTATCATGTTTATATATATATGTGATGATCTTTATTAGCATTGTTAGGTTTCTATTTAATTTTAGAGTTATATAGAAAGGCAGAACATATTGATATGTTCTAGGAAGTACATATTGATATGTACTTTGTTCTGAAACTCTGAACCAATAGATTCATATTCTAAACAAATATATATTGACATGTACTATGAAGTACATATTGATATGAATTTAAAAAATTACTTTGTTTATGTATATTTTTTTGTGTTTTTGTAACAACTACAAGATTACTAAATAAAAGAAAACTGTATTGGGAATAAAAATCACTAATAACGAGGGGGTGTTGCCCTCTCGACCCCCGTATATAGTGAATGACATTCAACCACATGTTCATACATCTTTTAAGATGAACCAAAATATAAGATTTATATCATCAAATTCTCGTTCTGTCATTAAGAACATAATTCAGTTGGCACAAAAACAAGTTCTGAAAAAAGAAACCTAAAAAAATGCGACAAATATCTTCTAAAAGAATTTAAATCCCAAATGTATTAAAAAAAACTGTAATGAAATTAGTTTTCATCCGTATATTGGTACTGACGGATAACATTGCATGTAGCCTTGTTGTGATGAGCTTTCAATTTACAATTTGAACATGTAACATGATTTTTGCTCATCTCCCATGCACTCTTGATGCAGTTCTTTTTTCTTCTTCCTGGAGGAGCCCTAACTACTATTGGTGGTAGAATAGTATCTTCTGTGATATACTCATCAGGCATGTGGTATATTGAAAAACATAAATAAGAAAAATCTATTATACTTGTGCAGTTTTTGTTGATGTATGTTACACTAAATATCAATATGTACTATGCTAGTTCTAGTTTATGGTTTATATGTACTGCTTAAAAACTTACATGTCGTGATTAGGAACATGTCTAATAACGATTGAATATAGCTGGCGATAACAGCTGACTTTGAAGTATTCGTCGACATAATTAAGGAACTTTCCCCCAGATGCAGCAATAGCTGCAGTAGCATGCGAGCATGGAAAACCATACACGCGCCATCTTTGGCAAGTACAACTCTTTTGTTGTAGATCTACCATATGAGACCTGCAAACAAGAAACCAAGCATATTATTTACGCAGTATATATAGATATTTGCCCTACACAAACAAAAAAGAATATAATCTGCACAATACATATTTGATATTTTCCCTAAAAACTAGTTTAGTGGATATCTAAGTTCAAAAGAGCATGTTACCTAAAAAACTAACCTTGGAGAATGAACTTCAAAGACGTAAGCATATGACTGACTAACTTTCCAAGGATGACCAATTTGAATGTGTAGTTCAAGCAAGGCTTGATACACAGGGGTTAAGAGTTCCGGATCCACTAAAAGACTTTCTTCACGACGTTCAGGCATCAACTCCTTTACCCGTAGCCTACACGACAAATAAAATTTAAAAACAACAAACATATTATACATATAGTACATATATACTTGTAGTGTTACAAAAAACTTATAAAAACCTGATTGTGTCAGAGAGAGCACACGAAGGTAACTTCTTCTCGCGGCGAATCCAGTTATTAAAAGACTCGGCAATGCTTGAAGAAGTATGACCATACCTACATCCTGGGAAGTATGCACTACACCACTTTTCCTTAGGAATGTTACGGCAGTATTGAGCAACGCAAGGCCTTCCTAGATAAACCATTTCTTGAAGACCTTCTTCATATCTTGCTGGAGAAAGCGCATATGTTATTTTTTGGAAACAGTCCATCACTTCTTTATATTTTTCATCAGCCTTACTGATGGGTAAGTTCTTTTTCAAGTGGAAAAAACAATAGCTATAATAAAAATCAGGGAAAACTTCAGTAATTGCATTCAACAAACCTTCACCTCGGTCAGTCAAAAAGGTGATGGGATGATGGTCCACAACTTTTTTAAGATTGTCCATAAACCAATGACAACTATCATTATCTTCGCCAGGAACTAATGCATATGCAAAAGGATAAAAACCTGGAAAACAAATATACAAGACCATATCAATATGTACTTCATGTCTGCACCTTCAAATTATGTTATACCTACAGTGTATATCAATATGTACTTTATGTATGATGTGTATGATCCTAAAGTACATAAAAAACAGTTATATATCAAAATATGTACCATATAAAAAAGTTACCTTGATTGTCATTAAGACATGTCGCAGCCATTAGACCTCCTTTAAACCTCCCCGTAAGAAATGTCGCATCACAAAAGATCATTGGACGACAAAGTTTATAACCCTCTCTACAAGCTCCAAAGCAAATAAAAAGTCTATTGAATCTCTTTGTTGCGTCGTTGAAATCAAAATCAATATAAGGCCCTGGGTTGGTTTCTTGAACAGCAGTGACCCACCAAGCAAGATCAGTGTATGACTTTTCATCGTCACCAAAAATCATTTGATGTGATAACTCTAATGCATGATATGCGTGGTGATACTTGATGTTGATCCCTCCACCAACTTTAATATAATCCATAATCTCTTTTGGCTTTATGAGAGGGTTGTGCTTGACACGTTCATGAACTAAATGATTTACAAGCTTCCTCGAAATAGTTGGACTCCTCAACCTATAACCAGCACCACAAGTGTGCCTACCCACGTAATCCTTTATCTTAAACACATCCAAAGACCCATTTATGGCAACCGCATGAAGCATCCAAGAGCAACAGTCATCGATAAATCTCACTGTGAATCTCTCAAGGTCATTCTTAATTTTTTAACCTTATATCCAGTCCTCAAACAATATTTCTCACATGCTAACCGAAAAGCTTCAACACCACCATGAAAGAGATGGTTTTTATCTTCAAAAAGATTCTCCCAACCATCATAAAAAAGAACATCTGCAACCTCTTTACAATCTTTCAAATAATTGTTCCTAGCACTCAAAACCAACTTAGCATTGTTGTGAAGATCACCACTTTTCAAAGAACTAGATGCACCAGATAACAGAACATCAACATGCAACTCAAAGAAAACTGAATTCTTCGTAAAATGTAATGCATCAAGTCCTTGAAGACATACATCAGCAAGGACAGGGACTTTCACTCCATTTTTAATATAATTAAAAACAATAGTTGATGGAGTCAACCAGCTCCACGCATTACAAATAGTAAACTTCAAATCTTCCAAAGTCAAAGATAACGTAACCAAATATGCAATGTGGTGTTGCTTGTGGTATAGATGAGAGTAGCAAAAGGTATTTGGATTAGAACCAACACCTGACATGTTGAACCTGAAGAAATGTGATCCAAATAAAATAACACAAACACAAAAATCAAAACATATATTTTAAGATGAGGAATACTAAATCTACAGTACAACATAATATGTACTATTTTAGAAGTATCACACATATTATAGATTCACACATAACAGACAAACAAAAACATATTATATGAAGTGCAAAAAAATATGTACTGATTCAAAAATGGTATACCATACATTATATATAACAAAAATAACATACTATAAAAACAGTATATATCAAAAAGTTAAGAAAAACATTACGTATTAATATGTACTGAAGAATCATTCAAAACATCCAGAAGAAAGAACAAAAATCATGGTTTCCTGAAAAAATAAAAGAAAACCAAATAAAACATATTATCAAACAACATGTAAAAAAACTGAGTACGACGATCTAATGAATAAAATAGAAAGATTACAAAAATCAGTTTTGAAAACCAAAAGAAAAACTAAAACACGAACAAAAACGAAATCGATCATGGAATTCAACAAAATGTACATCATAGAAATCGTAATCATCGGGATTTCAGTGTAAGAAAATAAACAAAATCATGAAATCAAGTTGATTATCATGATTTCAGTTAAAAAAAAAAACAAAAACAGAACAAAGCATAATAAAAATTATAAGAGCAGAGAAGAAGATTACAGAAAAATACCTGGAGATTTGAAATCGAAACCTTAAAAATGAAAAACACCAACTGAAGCATGGAGAGAGGAAATCGGATCTGTGAGCTGCAGATTTTTTTTTTGAAGATTTGATTTTGGATCGATTTATACGTTCGAACAAGAAAGGGTAAATATGGAATATTCAAAATATAATTTTCATTACATTCACGTGAGTTGGACGAGCGATTCAGAAAATCAGTCCAAAAACTTGTTTTTGGACTAGGGGTTAAACCGGGTTAGATGGATGGATTACACGGTAAACGGGTCGTGTATCTAGGATTATGTAGTAATTCCTATTAAAAAAAATCTTTCTTGAACTTCCTTTTTTTAGACATTCTTAATAGAATCCATAGTTTCATCTTCTTCAGAAGAGAAATCTTCATTAGTTGTTTGCAGCTTGGCCCATTCTACAACTAATTCAACTTATTTTCTTGCTCCATTGTCGTTCTCTCTGCTGATAGTAAAGGTTCTGGCTCCAATAAATTTTCCTGTGAAGGACATAGCAAACAACGCAACATTAGTTACATAGGTCGAATAATTACTAGCATGGCTAACTGGAGGATGATCGGTTTCCAGGTAGCAGATGCTAATATTAAGCCCAAATTTTTGTCTGTGTTGACTTACCACTCTGGTTCTAGTTTCCTCATCAGAGGTATGGTAGAAGAGATTGTTTATAATATGATTCTGGTTGTTCACCACTCTTTAGAAAGAACTTATGTGATTTCTGATATTGTAAGCAATATAATCAGCAGAGTGAACAGTTCCTTTGAAGACCAGGTCGCATCTATCTTTCCAAATGAATCAGGCAGTAGTAGCATAAGAAGAAGTCCATGAAGAATAATTATTATCAGAGGAGAACAGTTAGTTGGGCAAGTCATGAAAATTAGTGAAATTCTGGAAGACCATGTGATTTTCACCAAATATCTTTATCCAGACGGAAGCAACAAAGGGGCAGAACATCAGACAATGGGATAAATCTTCCTGAGCACTTTTACACCTACTGCAGATGGGGTCGATATAATGAAAAATGCTAGATGTTCTAGCATTAGTAGGCAAGATACCCTGAGTACATTTTCAAAAATGAACATATTTATAGAGGGGGAAGAGTCCATATTCCAGATAGCCTTCCAAGGAGGATTAATATTATCATTATTATATTCTTCTTGTTGTATAGGGATTTCACAGTAAAATCACCATTTTTGTTTAAGCTCCAAGAGATACAATCTTCGACAAAAATATTTGTAGGGGTATCAAGATATGATTTTTATTTTCAGGAGGGAACCACAGAGATATTAACTGAGAATCCCAATTTCCTTAAGGAATGATTAGCTGACTAACATGGGTGATATCTGGAGGGCAATTTTAAGGTTTTTCTAGGGAGTTTTCCTTACCTATGACCCAATTTTCAGACCAGATTAGGATAGTTTGACCATTTCCCACTTTCCAAATATGATACTTTTGAATATTTTCCACCCCTTCCAGGATTCCTTTCCAGATCAAAGAATCAGTCTTTTTGGGGTAGTATCCATTCTACTTATTTCCTGGTTGCCAATATAATCAGCCCTCATAATAGAAGATAGAAGAGAGTTTAGTTCTTGAATTAATCTCCAGCCAATTTGGTTATCATAGCCTCATTGAATATTTCTAGATTTCTGAAACCAAGGCCACCCAACTTCTTTGGCTTGCAAACTGAATCCCAGGCAATGTAGTAAAGCCCTTTAGGTTTTTCAAAATATTTTTTCTAGAAGAAATCTCTTTGAATTTTGTTCGATTCCTCGCAAGTTTGTTTCGAAAGCTTGGAGCAGTTGATTTGGTAAGTACAAGAAGTAGAAGTAATATTGGCTATCATGGTAGTTCTTCCATCTGTAGTAAGAGTTATACTTTTCTAACCTTTTAATCTGAATTTGAGGTTATCAATGCAAGGTTGAAAATCTTGGATTTTTCTTTTCTTGGTGAATAGGGGGGAACCAAGGTACTTGTCTTGAGTATTGATCATCTGAACTTCCATGTCATAGCTTATATTAGCAGCTAAATGAGGGAAAGTGTTTTTGTTGAAGAAAATACCCGACTTAGAGAAGTTGATAATTTGACCAGAAGTAGAACTGAACTGCCTGAATATTTCCACCAGGTTCCTACTCTCTTTCAGGTTAGCTTTACAGAAAATCATATAGTCATCAACAAAAAGAAGATGACAAATAGAAGACGCAGTAGAGCAAATCTTTAAGCCATTAATAAGACCCATACTTTCAGCATGAAAGAGTTTCCTGGATAGGGCTTCCATACAAAGAAGAAAAAAATATGGGGAAAGAGGATCCCCTTGACTCAGGCCTCTAGAGGGTTTAAAGAACTTACCAGGAACACCATTAACCAAGATAGCTAGATTAGTGGTAGAAATACACTGATTGATAAGATTGCACCATCTATCACTGAATCTCATTCTAGACATAATGTCAAGAAGGAAATTTCAATTCACTATGTCA
>JAJJMC010011514.1:2163977-2180155 GCA_023531435.1 Papaver californicum
AGTGTTCATGTTGTGGATAAGCTCATGGGATATGGTTATATTATCAGAAATTTTCCTACCATGTACAAAGGCAGATTGAAAAGGGAGATACGAGTTTTGGAAGAAGGGGTTTTAATCTCTAGGCAAGGATTTTAGATATGATTTAATATATGGTATTGCAGAGAGATATAGATCTAAAATGAGAAGGAGAAGAAGGAGCATCAACTTTGGGTATAAGGGAGATAAAGGTATAATTCATTTATTTGAGCATAAATCCAGAGGTGAAGAAATGTTGAACCATTTTGACAATGTCATTGATAACTATGTCCCAAATAGATTGGAAAAAGTTTGGAGGAAAGCCATTAGGACCAGGAGCTTTGTCTCCTTCCATGCTAAAAAGAACATTCTTGATTTCATGGATGTCTGGAACAACCAGGAGATGGTCATTTTCAGAGGAAGAAATAGTGTTAGGGATATTGTACAAGATATAATTATCAAGAATGACTGGTTCAGCAATAGCCATTTGCTCTAAGTGGTTGGTGAAGCTATCTGAAACCAGTTTCCCATCAGTTATCCAATTACCATTACCATCTTGAGTAGCTTCAATTTCATTTCTTGTCATTCTCTTTTTGGCAGAAGTATGAAAGAAATGAGTATTCATATCTCCAAGCTTTATAGATTGATATCTATTTTTTGTTTTCCAAAATTCTCTTGAATAATGTACCAATGTTTAACAATATTATTTGCTTCTCGTAAGGCAGAGCCTCTTTGAGAGTCAAACTTGTTTTAGGAGATCCAATCCAAATGCTTAATGCTTTCCTCCATATTAGTTTTGATATTACCATAAACCATTTTGTTCCACACACCAACTTCGATTTTAATCTCCTTAAGCTTTCAAGCAACAATAAAAGCAGAGGAACTAGAAAGGTCCATAGCCCAGCATTGAGCTATAATTTCTTTGCAGTCCTTGTGATCAAGCCAAGGACCAAAGAATTTGAATGTGATTTTTCCTAAATTTCAGTTAGGATTAGAATTCAGGAGAATACGATTATGCTCAGAACCAATGGATGGGAGATTAGAAATTGTAGAATTAGGATATACTTTTAACCAATCCTCAGAGGCCAGACCTCTTTCAATCCTTTGTTCGGTAGCATATTGCCATCCCTTTTATTAGACCAGGTAAAAGGGCAAGCAATATACCCCAAATCCATGAGATCAAGCTCATCAATTTTGTTACTGAAGATATTAGCTTCCTCAAGGTCAATAGGGCGACTACTAAATTTCTCATGATCATGCAGAACAAATTGAAGTCTCCCATAATCAACCAGGGAGGGAGATAGTCTTAGCAATTTCCTCTAATCTTTGTCAGGTTTTAAGTTTATCTTTAGTACTATGGGGACTATCATAATATCCAGTGAAGATTCAAGGAGCATTATTAGCAGAGGAAATAATAACATTAATATGGTTAGGAGAAGAATCCAGAATAGAAACCTGGATAGAGGATTTTCAAGCTAGAGTAATACTACCAGTTGTGCCAATATTTCCACTAGGATCTTCAGACTAAAAATTAGTAACCCCTATATTACCCAAGATGGAACTAATATTATGAAATTTTTGTTTAGTTTCGGCTAGGAATCAAATATCTGGGTTATGCTTGTTAAGGATATCATTCAGGTAATTACTAGTAATTCTCAACCAAGGACTTGGAAATTTGAAGCTCATGAAGTAAAGAAATGCCAGAAATAAGAGATAACAGGGTAGATAAAGATGGTGATGTTATAACCTAGGAGGTAGATCATATTTTGATTATTAGGGAGGTCATCATGCATAAGAATAATACAAACTATGGGATAGAGGTTTAAGCTGAAGGAGTTAACCATAACATTCTAGTAAATATGGGTTAGAGATATTACCTCATGGGCAGGAAAGTTCAAGATATCCACTTCTTTTCCAATAGCTAGGACAAAAGCAGGAACAACGGAGGCTACCTGATGAGACGAGAGATCATGCATGCTGGTGGAGTGGGCTAAATCCTTGACCTTCTTGCTGTTGGTAACAAATATTTCCATATAGTCATTTTTTCTTTTGAACTCAGCATGAGGTTTTAATTTGGGACAGTTATCCTTGGACAGATCCATATTAAGTCTCCTTTTTTTCCAAGCCTCTTTCTTGACCAAATTATGTTTTTCAATCATTCTAGCTTGGATTTCCACCATGGTAGGTCCTTCAGGAAGGGTGATTGTTTGATCATGAGTTGGCTGAGGAAAATGGTACTCTTAGAGAGGTTTTTCATTAGAGGAATCTTGAATTTTACCTTGAAGTATGGCAACTCCCATAATGTTAAGAGACTTTTTCTTGGAGTTGGGGTTTTAATCTTATTCTTATATATGATTTTCTTGTGTTTCCTTTTGCAGGATAGAACATCCGGGGTTTGGGTTTGAATGTTACCTTGGATTGGGTCTTGCAGGCCAGCTTTGAAGATAATTTGTTCATCAGTACCATCTAGCTCATTGGTGTTGTTGGCCAAGATAATTTTTCTTTGAGCATCTCTCATTTTGATAGCAAGTTCAGCTACAATGTCCTTGTCAGAGTAACCCCTTTTCCGAGCTTTGGCTATAATAGTCGTATTGCGATATTGGGAGGTTTATGGAGAAGTATTTGTAGATGGGATGATTATTTTTCTAGAGGGGTTGGTTTTATCTTCACAGGGAGGACCAGGATGGTCGAGAATCCTACAAACTTTGCAGAACTACAGCCCATTCAGAGCAAAAGCAAACTCCAACCAATGAGTGATAGTTAGGGTCTCGTAAAAGTTTACTCCATACTTTAGAGCTCTGGTGATGTCAATGTTCAGTAAAACTTCCACATTTTTTTCTTCACTATCCTTGCCATATGGTTTTTTAGCTTCTTGGAGAATTCTAGCAGGCCTTAAGAAATTTATCATATCAGGTATTATATGTCTGGGTACTCTTTTGGCAAGAACCCAGATTATAACAGAGTAAAGTTAGTTTCATCAATGAAATCCGGCCTAAAGGAAGGGACTTCAGTTAGCACAATCATCTTTCCAAAGATACCTCTAGTGCCTTCTTTTCTAAACACCCTGTAATCTTGAATATAACCCAGTTTGATTGAGTAGTAGTTTTTTCTTTTGTTCCACAGATCAACCTCAGTTTCTCTTATCAGGTCCTAGTTGTTATTTATGAATCTTGAAATATTCCAAGTATCATAAGAAACTTTACTGCAAAGTCTTCCAATGAAAGTCCATTTCCAGTCTGCTTCACACTTAGGCAAGATGTTATCAGAGTTAACAAAGACATTAGCGAAAAGGTCTTCAGGGATGTTGAAGGTAGAATTTATCTGGTTAACAAGGTTATCTATGATTTCTTCAGGTTTGGAGTTAGAGGATGAAGCCATAATCAAAAGAAAGAGGTTTATATTGAAGTTTCCCCTTATAAAAAAGATAGAGAAATAGAGGAAAGAATTTTTAGATTTAATTTGAATACTGCAATCTGGTTGGGTAGTCAAATGAAGGTACATCACGGGTTTGTAGTTCTTATGAGGGAAGAGATAGGACAAAAACCCACAGTTGCTGCTCGAAAATCTGCCAATGGTAGTGAAACAGCTCCTGAGATTGAAGAACAAGTTTGTTGCAGCTCTGGGACCTCTATGACTAGTAGCCACTAAAAGGATGAAACTTCTTTGGGCTATCTATTGGAAAAAAAATGTGGATGTACCTGTAGTAAAAAGACAAATAGAGATTGTGTAGGGAGTAAATTATAAAGGTGCGATAGTACCAGTTGTGACTTGTGTCATCCACACGAATTACAGTGGAGGGTTAAGAACGAACCGGAAGGATTCTATGTATTTTGTGCCAATCACTTGTGTCGAGAATGTGTTTACTATGACCACCTTAGAGGTCAAGTTGCCTTCCACCCCAGAACTTATGATGATATATCCTCTACCAGGGACCTGAGGGGAAGTGCATCTTGGATCGTGATCTGCCTTAACAAACATAGAATTGGTTCGAGAGGAAATGTTTCCATAGGTACAGCCCAACTGCACCAATGGGATCCAATAACTTTCCAACATGCTCAAACAAGAGAATACGCAACATTATTACGTTGGATTTAACAAGAGGGGAAACAGGGGAAGTGATTAGACAGTATCAAAAATAGTTATTAAGAGAGGGAGAGAAGCAGTTGTATTGGAAACTGCTTGAATTAATGTGATTTGAACCGCTTGGGAATTTAGAGAGTTGTCTCTTCGAATTTCTTGTAGAAAACTCAATAATACAAGACCAAAAACAATTTTATGCTTCCTTACACCACAACCCCTGCATCACCAATCGCAGAGAACCTCTCCGAAACCAAAATTTTATTCTCAGAAGATCAGAGTACCGAGGGTATTGTATGATGATGAAGGTAGATTGCATGATGCTCCTGGCCTTTTTGAAGAATGTGATCTCAATTGGCATCCCGTGAATGTTCGGCTCGAGTCTTTGCCTTATGGAGTTCCATACCCTAATGGGTGTGAGGATATTGAGTATACCCGAGAATTTGAATGACACTGGGATGCACTTCGGTACAATCGACTGGTAAAGCTTGAAGAAACTTGTGTTGGGTATCCTCTCGGATTTGGTCCACTTCAAGAGACTTTGAGAAGGATAGGACAGAGAACTAATAGAATCCAACTAGGTAAATCTCAGAACTTTTGTTGTTAGTCTATAAAAGAATGGTTTTATTTGTTTAACAGAAGACTCGTAAATGTAGGTAGGATTCAGGGGGATCCTAGCCAACAGATAAATCCCTTTTTTAATAGTATGAATGAGGTTGGTCGTGGTAGTGACAGTAGCAGAGGGACTGTGAGAGGTGATACTAGTAATAGAGGTTTGCTTAGTAATTTCATTGCTCATCAGGGACTTGGGAGACTTGATCTTCCCCGGTAAAGCAGAGAAACAACAGCTCTGGATGCAAATCAGTGGACCATACTTGCAATTCATCCTCGGCTTGGGGACTATGTGGTGACAGAAGGTGTTGTGGTGGTGGCTGACAAGTCAATTGTTGCAGGTGGTGTTCAAATGGGGTTTGAATCTGTGCGGCTTCCCACTCGAACTAGCTAGATTTTAAGAGCCCGCCATGAATTTCCCTTGAGGATACAAGCCATTGCAGATGGTTTGGTTTATCCTGTGCTGAATGAGTTTGATCCAGAGCATGGAAGTCTCGCTTCTTTTGTGTCTAGGATAAAAAGAGATACTGTCAATAATGTATCCGTAGTTGAAGCCCATGACTTCAATATACCAGGGGTACAAATTTTGAGCAACTAGCACCAGGACCACAAGAAAATCCACCACAGCTGCTAGAAGAAGTTCCTTCTCAACAATCTCCAACATTTGTCAGACCATTGATGTTGCATCGAGTGCATCTCATCAGCGGACGGACATAATTTCTGCAACCACCACAACCACAACCACACAACAGGGTTCATGGACGATCTCATAGGTCTAAGCGCCAAAGGCAACTATAGAAGAATCATATTGCAACAGTGCAAGTGAAACAAATTGTGCTCAGCTTTTTTGATGGTGAAATGATGATATATCATATTAACAACACTTTTGCTTTTTAATTGATAATATGAGCTAGAAATGTAGTAAGGAGGCTAGATAATTTGAATTGATAGACTGAGAGATTGGAACCTAGGGTATCAGCTTCTTCTTTTTTTGTTCAGAAGGTTTTATTTTTCCTTACAGAGATGGTTTGACTTAAGATGAATCTGAAATTCATATGATTGGGGATGGATTTTATATGTTTAACCTTTGGAATGGTTTGTTTAAGTATTTTGATAAGATTGAAATCGAACATCAATGATTTGCAATAAAATGGTTTGTATTGAATTGGTTTGTATTGTAATGGGTTTAGGGTATGATAGGGATTTGAAAGGTAAACATTCAGAAATCAACCAGGGGGTAAAGAGCAGGGAGTGATTAGGATGATTTCTGAGTTTGCTAATAGGTGGTGGTTTTGGCAACATGATGGGGTTGGGAGAAGAAAAAAGTCTTATACTAGTTGGTTTTTTGGTTAAGATAGAAGCAAGAGTTCCAGGATTAAGGAGTCTGATCCAATTGATTACCAGGGAGAACTTTGTTTGAAGGGTATGGTAATGAGTTGAATGGATAGGTTGGATTTGATGAGGAGAAAAATCTCTCTGATTTTGGGGTTGAAAAGATAATTGATTTATGTTCCTGGTAATATTTTCCTTGTGATTGATTGTTCTTCTTATTTTTTAATTTGATTCATGAGTAACCTTAGTGGTTTGAGACATCATAAACAAGCTAGCAAGAGAAATTCATGAACAACCGGTGAAGGAACTGACAGGATTCAGGTCGAAAAGAGTCGTTAGAGCAAAAGAGACAAGAAAAACGGCTAGAATTCAGGCATGAAACTAGAAGAGAGAGAGAGAGAGAGGTGCACATAGAAAGACAACACCAAACTGCTAGAAAAGCTACAAGGGAGAGAGAGAGGTCCACAATTTTATTCGATTCCGATTTTGTGCACACTCCTTGACGAGTGTGCACGTAACATTTCATTTTAATCTCCAACATTGATTTAATTTTGGGAGTTATATAATAGGGGTCGAGATTCTAAACATGAAGAATAACAAGACCATTAGTTAATTAATCAACCAATCAAATACACATGTCAAATACACTCTTACGAGGAATGTGCACATAATTAGTTCTTACACTCCGATACAACACCTCGAGTTGGATTCACATGTTTTTAATCCTAGTGTCGTTCAATTGGTTGGTTGGGTGCAGGTGCAGCCGTAAAAATTGAAGAAAAATCAAATGAATAAAAGGCGTTGCGCATTTGGATACCAGAAGCAGAAGTGCTTCTGCTCGCGTTTGGATACCAGAAACAAAACTATTTTGCTTCATGAAAAGTTAATTTTTCGATTTCTAGAAGTCGCTTTGAAATACGATACCCAAACTGACTACTGGCTTTCCGACTTCTAGAAGTCAAAAAACAACTTCTCATGTGCTATCCAAACATTAGCTTATTTGAAGTACGTAGAAAATCTGGTTACTGATTCGCCAAATACGATGTAAATTATATTATTATTTTACCAAATCAGGATTAATAAATCATAATTCTTTATAAACTTGTAAGGATGATCTTTGAAACAAACTTAAAGAAAAAGAGAAGAAAAAGAAAAAAAAATTCCTCAAAAATCTCAAAAAAATAAAAGACGTCGCCATTTGTTGATTAAATTAATTGAATCAAGTGACTACTGAAGACATAATTAATTATGTCGGAAGTTGATATGAGAAAAATCCAATAAAAAAAATCCGGGGTAAGCTACGTCTTCAAAAGTATTAAATATCGTCCCGAATCTTAGAGGTCATGAACCACCGTTTTGAACGGAGAAAGAATAAGCTTGAGGCTAATACTATCCTATCTAATGTTAAATCTCATCTGATGAGATAGGTATTCCCTGCATGGTTATGTATTGGCTACACGTCCAATGTTCCCCTTAGCATGCACCTACCTCTATGAATATCCATTGATCCCCTATCAATTTAGTTTTGCAACAACTTCACATCAAACAGAAGTAATAAAAATCTTCTTTACTTCCACTTTCTTTTCCTAAGCTCGAATATCACCTCTAGATACTACTATAACTATACATACATCTGTTTGAAGTTAGCAAATAGTCGAGTAGACCGTAACGTTACAGTACTAGCGATATTAATAGGATAAATATTAGTCACTTGATTTGGGTACGGTAGTGGATTACTTTCTTCTGGTCGACAAGAGTTGTTATTTAATACATATCAGCTCTTGTAATGTCTATGTACAGTACAGAATGTGAAACATTTGGTCTGTGAAAATCAGAGATCATACAAAAGTGCGTCACAAATTTTCTCCTAATGGAAACTGAAGGAAATCATCGTTGTTGGTTTCCATGCAGTCAGAAACCTCTCGGGAAGCTGATGGTGTTTCACTACATGATTCCGCCTGCACATTAAATTTGAACAAAATCATCAATGGAGCTGCAAATCTGATTAACTGCAACTGAATATAGATTTTATGGAGAAGGAAATATCCGGCAAATTGAAAAGCTGAAGAAAGACATGCAAACTAATGAAATATGGCTAATTTGATCTTATTGTCTGTTCGAGTTAGTTCAGTTCAGATTAAAAAATCTATCAGAGCCTTACTTTAACTTGGTGCCTGTAGCTTTCAAGGAGGCGGCGATATTGTCCACGTGCACCAGGAGAACGGGCCATAGATACCACCCATGAAACAGCTTTTTCAACTGTGACATCAACTTTCTTCTTTCGGAACACTTTGAGGATTTCTTCATCATCACTTACATCAGCAAATTCTGTTTCTTGCCGTAATCC
Source organism: Papaver californicum (assembly GCA_023531435.1). Taxonomy (NCBI): domain Eukaryota; kingdom Viridiplantae; phylum Streptophyta; class Magnoliopsida; order Ranunculales; family Papaveraceae; genus Papaver; species Papaver californicum. The sequence continues at coordinate 2,172,361 of JAJJMC010011514.1, forward strand.
ACGTAGCCCAACTCTTTTACGGCGCCAACGCAACAAAACCTTCTCAAGAATACCAACAGCCCATCTGAACAACTTCCTCCTGACCTGATGACCTCGCACGTGAGCCTGCCAAAATGTACGCATAGATCTTATCAAGAAAAAGACAAATTTATAGGTTAAGATCCCAGGAGCAGTTCTCTACACAAAACTTTGAAGGATTTATGCATCAAATTGTTGCTTTCACTAGGGTAAAGTGTACCTGTATCAAAATTATTTTCCGCTTCAATTCTAAAAATGCTCTATGTCCGCTCCAACCACGATATTTCTTTTGTATAACTAAAGCTGCATTTTGTAAAACCTGATCACGTAGCTTAGGGAAGCCCACCTTTGATGTGGCTGAAAGTGCAGGGATGTCAGCCGCAGTGATGCCAAACTCATCACAAACAGAAACAAGAGCCTCTTTCTGTCTCCTTTGACGAAAAGAATGTGCTCGAAAAGCACTTTGTATGCGTGCAGCAGCCAGAGCTGCATTACGGACTGCTGCCAAAGACTGCCTTAGTGAGCTTTGATCGTCAGTGCAATCAAGAATCCCATTTGAGAGGGTTTCAACTCTAATCTCTGCAACTACCTCACTGTATGCTCTAGTATGATCCTTTTCTTCCAGTGTAAGGGATTGAAGATGGCTAGTTAGGGCCAACTCTGAGAGATAACCTGCTACTCCCTTATGTCCTCTTGAAATGGCAATTGAACCAGGGGTTTTTCCAACTGGATCTTCTGGCATAGGATCCGTCACTGCACTGGCAGATGCACCGGCAACTATCAACGCAACAACCATTTCCTCCCTGTGACAAGAGGGCAATAGTTTTAATGTACAAATAATTGGGTCTCTTTCAATTCTAATATGTTCGTTATATGACAACCAAAATCCAAATAATCTTAAGGGTTTGCTCCAATCATAGAGAATACAAATAGAGATCACAACAAACTAATGATTTCTACCAAAGAGAATACAGATATGGAACTTTGCATATACACTTACCTTCCAAAATAGGCAGCATGGTGAAGGGCGGTCCATCCATTGGTGTCACGGAAGTTAATACCAATCCCAGAACTTAGAATCAGGTTTAATGCCCACTCAAAACCCAATCCAGCAACCACATGTATTATCTCTTGTTCTTTCTTCAAATTAGTAGAACCTGGAGATTCTCCTTCCTTGAATTTGGAGTGAAGCCACTGCGGCAGCTTCTCTTTTAAAAGTTCTTGCAACAGTGTATCCATGATTCTGGATTCACTCTCACTGCCTACTAGGACCGCATAGTTCAAGTTTTCCCATAAATATTCATCTGCATTTAATTTTTCCGATGCATTTGTTCCTGAGATAATACCATATTCTTTGTTAATTGATGAGTAACAAAGAAGCATCTGAACAAATCTGATAAGCAACTGCAGTTCTTCTGCACTCTTCATGCCATCTGTTTTGGGTAGGTTATTATTCTGCATAGAGGCCGTTGGAGTTGTGTGATATTCAAACTCCCTTATTTCACTGCAAGCTTCTCGATTACCCATTGTGATACACAGAGCGACCTTTCCAGGAGATTGTGGAGGAGTGTGGCAACGAAGAACACCTTCTTGAATGTAAGTGATCTGCCCAGGATATTGTGGAGGAGTTTGGCGACGAAGAACACCTTCTTGAACAATTTCTACAGGAACTTCAATATCACCAAACATACAATTCCATGAATGCTCTGATGAATTACAATGAAATAATCCAGTAATGATGACCTGCATTGAGTAGTTGAATTCTTGTACGTCAATGAAAACAACAGTTGCTTGAAAGAAAATATATTCCATGCAATAGAGTTTATAGAAAAGACTCAAACAGAACCTGCATACCTTAGAGCACTCAGAGGCATAACCCCATTCTGGGGATATTTCTTGAATGCTGAACTTTTGACTCTGTGCAACAGTTAATCTTGACACCACTTCAATAGGAGCAAGCTGAGTCTCTGTGTCAAACAATGTGCTGGAGTAGTTGGGGTCGGCCTCAAGTGTACTTATTCCATAAGAGTACAAAAAATTTGTAGAATTATCAACTGCATGAAGCAAGGAACTTTCTTGGGTCGAAGCGGTAAAATAGAAGTTTGAATTATTTCCAGATACGGGGATATCACTGTTCCTATTTTGTGTATTATTACCACTAGGATCCTGCCACTGGTACGAATATTCTTCATTGTGCTTGTGGGGATCTGTAGTATATTTGTCCCTTTCCAAAGAAGATTGTGGCTTCTCCTGCAAATCATGAATGGCTTTAGTTAAAAATGACGAGATATTTTTATCAGTCAAAGACAATAATTGGACGACAAGAAATGATGTCTGTACACAGATAAGAACTCCAAGAAATAGGATGGCTAACTAACCAAACAGAGAAGATGTCATTTAGTAATTCAAGATTCTAAACATGTCCTTACAAGGTATTGCAAAGTTCAACTTGGAATCTGTATCAGTTTCCATAAAATCCTTTGCTTTCTGTGCATTCACTTACAATTTCACAAGAATGGCCAACGGTTTCCCCATATTCTGATCCAAGCTGTACTGCTAGAAGTTCATCCGGGTCAGGCATACTTTCAAGAAGTAAGACATCTGTATCCGTTGATTTCTCATTTAAATGTTCCAACATTCTTTGTATACTATCATCAGCATCCATCAAACTGCAAATGTCTTCTGGGGAATCCCATTCATCAATCAGGTTATCGTCAAATAAATCAGGAATGATATCCATGGACCCAGAACCAAATGGTCTTGGATCTAGGTATGTTCCGTATGGCTCGCTAAGTGCAGAAGCAGCAGCCTGGTTTGGTGCTATTTGGAACCTGGAGTTTGAAGTAGAGGGAAAGTTCAGTGTTGAGCTTGACTCTGCATTGCGTCTTCCCTGAAACATATCAAATGTGAGCACTGCATAGCTTTAACTCCATCGTGTAAGACAACTACGGTACAGTGTAACAGTGGTATAAGAAAACCAAACAGTATTCTCAGGCAAGGTCTGCAGAAGGTTTCAGTGTGGAAATTTTGAAATCCAATTCCTTGATTTACAGTATCCTTTAATGCTTCCTATCAACTGGAAGGAAAGGTTTCGATGAATATAAAGTTCAAACCCAAGTTTGCATTCTATGCAGAGTACCATGAATGAATTACGAAAACAATAACGTATGTTGTGTACAAGGGGAAAGTATTCCTTAAGTACGCAATATGATAGCAGCTTGTGCTGCACCGAATGAAGGTAGAATCCAGATATGGATCTTAAAAGCAGGTTCTCAGGTAACATTAAGTAATCTAGCCTTTTTCCTGCTTATAAAGGGTTGTCTTATTTCTATGAAAAATCTTATGAAGTAGTTGAACCAACAAATTCAGTACCGCATTCCGGAAGTACCATACTAGCATAGCATATAAAGAGAGTACACCTTGACAAATACTTGATCAAAAAACAAAAGCAAAATCATCATATCATGCTTTAAGCTGAAAACATAACAAAAAAAAAACAGATGGAAAATATATGCAAACAAGGGAAAATGATTTCCCCATGGCCCATGAGCTCTCTTTCATATAGTTAGGATATAATACAAACCTCGTTGATATCTGTATAGACTCTGTGGTGAACAAGAACAATGTGATGGTATGCCCTGCATAAAAAGAAAAAATATAGCCAACAATTACTACTAAAATAGTAAGCAGAAAAGCACAAGTGGTGGCTCATAATTTGGCAAAATTTGCATCTTACAGGTATAGCTCTAGTCTAAGAAATAAAAAATTATAGAACTACCAACAATACACCTTTACTTACTGATCCAGCATCCAATATATTCGCCTCCGAAGATTAGGATCCTCCGCTCCTTGTGCATAATAACAACTCAGTACTTCAACTCCTCCTACCTAACATCACCACAAAGATATGAAAACAATGTCGCTAAGAATTGTGTGATCTAAACTAGAATGATAGTCTTATTACAAAAAAAAAAACAAAAAAAAAAGAAACCTTGAGTCTTTCATGACCTTCAGCAACAGTTCTACCGGACTTCTTCTTTTTCCAATTATGACCATCTTTACGAAAATTCTTGGTGACATTCTTATTGATAAGGAATAATGATCCACCTAATGAGAAAAAAATCTTGCCATTTCAAGTCTGCACAATACACTCATACGTAGTGGCAAATTACACTACTGCAAGATCACGTGCAAACACGATAAACAAGATCACTAATTTAAGCGACGTTGAATAGGAAGCTTACTCTGTGGGTTTTGAGGGACAACTTCAGTGAAGGGGTAAATCCCATGATTCAGTAATATAAATTGGATCTCAACCGGCTTTAGCCAACGAACTCGAGCTTCTTCGATCAGTGTCTTAATATCATATTCTGAATCTAGGGAAGAAAATGGAAAAAAAATCTCTGTTAAGTTATACAATTTTACTATAAACCCTTTGTTAAAAATACAATCCTTGCCGTATTAAAAATGTTTTGCTTCAACTCGGTATGAAATCAAGTAAGAAATTGCAGTGAAATAGCAACAACCCATTTATTGTAAAGCTAAATACATAACCTAGAAATACTAAAATTGGAGAGAAAAATATACCTGGATCATTCATTGTATTCCTTGAACCACACCAAATATTTAGAGATAGAAAGCTCCTTTGTTAAATGTCTCTCATTTCAGAAAAAAATTTGATCAGATTAACAAAATTTTAGTAGCTCCATATCAATTTATAAAACTGAAAATTGAATATATATATATGGTGAGGAAACCGACAGATAAAAAAGAGAGACTTAATTATAGTTAGTCTTAAGAAAGAATTAGGAAAGAAAATGACTTGAATCAATCAAACTTCCAAGTCCAAAAAGAATAATTTAAGGTCTTCTTCTTGGTAGGTGGCAATTACGAAGATTCGTAGAACCATAGTCCACTGAGATGTTTCCAAGTGACTGATTATTTGAGATCCGACGGTTATGATGTTTGGAAGGACGAAGGTTAGCGCCGTCTTCCCTTTTCTGGTGGTAAATGTTTCTTTATTTTATGAATATTTGTCCCACTACTCATCACAAAGTTGGATCACAACATGTGTGCGTCATAGATTTACATGCCTTCCACCTGAGCTGGTATTTTTTAAGAGCATCCACACTCCACAGACCCCAGTCATGAAGCGTAATAGTTATCCAAAAAGTGTATATCATTTCAGAATACGATTTTATGCGCTCACCACAGCGGTCATAAATACCAATAGCTTCTACTAAATCTGGATAAATACCAATATCTATTGCTGGTAAAAAGATAAAGATTGAAACAAAAAATTCTTTAACGGATTTTGTACCACGTGGTGTTTTAACACACCTGAGACGAAACAAACTGTGCTTGAAATTTAGAATAAGCTAGTGGGCGGTGTTTGAAGCACTCTATCCAAGTGTACGACGAGCTTAAAACCGCATTTGACATTTAGAGGTGTTTAAAACTGCACCTACCCTTTGGATGTGATTTAAACACGGCTCTCAGTTATAAATAACCCGGTCATTTTAAGGGCTACCCAAAATTAACTTGGGACTACTATTTTAAATCTATCCCATAGATGTGGTTATGGGATAACCTAATGGTATGTTAAAATACTTAAATATCCTCTCAGTAATTAAAAAAATACCATTAACCCTTTCACTAATGAAAGTTTAAAAACCTAAACTTAAACCTTTATCATTTTTATTCCAACCGATTGAGCATGTTTTCTCTTCTTCTTCTCTTATTTTCAAACTATCAATTGTGGCTAAATCATTTCATCGTAAACCCATTAATCGTAAATCAATTCATCGTCGTAATTACAATCAAAAGATGGCTCGAAAAAAACAAACAACCCGTCAACCTGCTAATACTAACTGGCTGAATTTTGCCGAGAGAATAAGAAATAAAGAGATTGTTGAAGAACATAGTGAGGAATATGAAGAACACGAAGATGATGATCTAGATACGGAGACTGATTCCGACAACCAGCACTATGTAAGGGCTCCAATAAGGTAAAGGTTACCATTATTTGTGTTTATTTTGCTTCAATCGAATGAAATCGAGGATAGAATATCAAGGGTTTTAGGTTATATGTCATAATCGGTAGTTTCGTGTTTGTATTTAACTACCGATTATGTTAGTTTTCTTCATTGCTCATGAACATCGACTATAATCGGTAGTTATATTTAGTCATTAACTACCGATTATATTCCTATACCAAAATTTACGCATAATCGGTAGTTTCGTATAGGGTTAAACTCCCGATTATGAAAGTTAGTGATTCCTCAAAACATACTTCATAATCGGTAGTTATATTTAGTCATTAACTACCGATTATATTCCTGGACCCAAATTTACACATAATCGGTAGTTAATCTTTTTATGTAACTACCGATTGTAGTGTTTCCATATGCTTAATCGGTAGGTAATGTAGAGCCCGAGCTACCAATTATGCATAATTGGTAGTTACTTTCTTTAATTTACTACCGATTATGCAGTGGTTAAACGGTGTCTTCTTGGAAATAATTGTTCTTTATTTTGTTTTTTAGGGAAAGGAGATCTAAGCAAGCCCAAGATATATTCTTTTCGGGGCCTCAACCAAGTGGTTATGAAAGGATGGTACGTAATGTTATTTCCTTTTGATTTTAATATTACAGCTCAATATTTTAGATAATAATCGTTTGATTGTTATTGTCTAAAAACATAAAAAAAAATGTTTGCGTTTTTCTCCAAGAAGCTAGCTGGGTGCATGAATGCGGGAGTGCCTTTATCAATTGAGCAGATGAGAGAGCATAAAGACCTTGTTGAAAACATTGATAATGAAGCCTATGCTAGCAAGTTTGGAGAGAATAAGCCCAAGAGGCTAGCAGCAAAGCACAGTTAAAGATCTCGCGGTTCATCTAGTGCTGATGCTCGTCGTCCTCAAAATTAGATTGTGGTTGTTTTGACAAAGAACATCATTTTCAAAGTTGATTTGTAACAAACTTGTTTACTTTATGGATATGTCTATGGTGTTTAACATTACTGGTGTTTAATGTTCTAACATTTGAATGGATTATGCATGTTCAAAATAGTGGAATCTTGATAATTTTTTCGATTTTTAATTTGGGGCAACACATTATAATCGGTAGTTTAAACATTCTTAGACTACCGATTATGCATGTTCAAAATGGTGGAATTTTGATAATTTTTCCGATTTTCAATTTGGGGCAACACATTATAATCTGTAGTTTAAAAAATTATTAGACTACCGATTATGCATGTTCAAAACGTTGGAATTTAAAAAAAAAAATTACGATTTTCAATTTGGGGCAACTTTCATAATCAGTAGATTAAAAAATTCTTAGACTACCGATTATGCATGTTCAAAATGGTGGAATTTTGATAATTTTTCCGATTTTCAATTTGGGGCAACACATTATAATTGGTAGTTTAAAAAATTCTTAGACTACCGATTATGCATGTTCAAAATGTTGGAATTTTGAAAAAAAAATTACGATTTTCAATTTGGGGCAAATTTCATAATCGGTAGATTAAAAATTTCTTAGACTACCGATTATGCATGTTGAAAATGTTGAATTTTGATAATTTTTTCGATTTTCAATTTGGGGCAACATACATAATCGGTAGTTTTTAAAAAAATCTTAGACTACCGATTATGCATGTTGAAAATGTTGGAATTTTGATAATTTTTTCGATTTTCAATTTGGGGCAACATACATAATTGGTAGTTTAAAAAATTCTTAGACTACCGATTATGCATGTTCAAAATGTTGGAATT